>PVKM010018839.1:0-24718 GCA_004027735.1 Carollia perspicillata | reverse complement strand
GGGTGGGCTGGGATGGGGGTAAAAGACAGAAAACTGTACTTGAACAACAATTAAAATAAAAAATAAAATAAAAAATAAACCAGGAAGAGGACCCTCACCAGACATTGAATCTGCCAGTGTCTTGATCTCAGACTTCCCAGAATACGAAATTGTGAGAATAAATTTCTGTCATTTAGAAGCCCCCCCCCAAAAAAAAACTAACTATAGGGTCAAACTTACCATCAGCAGATTATTGGATATCCTATTTACAATGATATAAGGAAATCCAAGATGACTGAAACATTTCTCTATAAATGCCTGAAATTCCGAGACCGATCATTCAACACCTTTTGGTAATGACAGTGACCTCAGACTGCCACTTCCATGAAGTCAGGGACCATATGCAATGCCCTGTTCACCAATGTATTCCTAGTCCATGGCACCATGCCTGGCAGAAAAGGACTCAATTATCTGTTGTATGAATGAATGGAAGATATTACTCTCTATATGCAAATGGGCTGGGGATGTAGACCCATGCATGATATCCTTAGCCCTCAGGATGAGTCAGGTGTTTAGATTAGCCTTATCCCTAAAAGGTGTAGCTGGTTACCATTAAACCCCCCAAAGGAAAGGGGGGTAGTGCTGCTGAGGACACCTGCGCATCTCTCCTCCTCCTTGCTACTGACGAAAGCTATGGCACCATCTCCTCCCAGAGATTTTTCAGAATATGCATAGGTGAACAAGGCCTAAAAAAATAAGATGGCCCTAGTGGGGTGAGTGACATTTGTCACTGGTGACTGTTCCAAAGATAAGGAAGGGCAGCAGGGTGCTCAGATCCCCGTGTATGGTGACCGACGCTTGAAATAAAAGCTCCAAAAGGTTAATTCTAGTCTCCTGTCTCCGGGAGGTAAAAGAAAAACCTGAGACCAGGAAGGGAGAGAAGCATTCCAAAGTGCTGTACAAATTGGCTCACTGTTAGAATGCTGTCCTTTCTCACAATCAGTGTTCCCTCAAGGGATGGCTTTGTCGTACAAAGTGGTCTTCAGTCTTGGGGATTAAGGAAATGTTTCTGATCAATGCAATCTAGTTAACATGCAGGCACTATTGATCACAAATAGGATATGAAAGATAAATATATGTGCCACGTTACCTTTGGAGGCTCTGGCTGCAGCACAGAAAGTCAGCGTGAGTTCTCAGCTTCTGGCCCTCACACTTGGTGGCCCATTGGAGTCACCTGGGTCCCACACCCAGCATTTCCGATATAGTCAGCACAGAGTGTATCCTGAGCATCAGGCCTTTTTTCAAAGCTCCCAAATGACTCCATCATGCAGCCAAGCTGAGGGACCAGCCTTCCCAGGTTGCCCAGGACAGGGGTGGGGGTGGTTCCTTGGATGTGAGATCCAGAAATTTCAAGCCAGACTAGAACGAGTGGGTCACCATAACCACTGCTCTAAGAATGCGTGCTTGACGAGGGTGTGGAGGAAGGAGAGAGGCACGTGCATTTAGCAACAGCAAAGGTTGGCTACGCAGCCAAGTTACCTAGCGCAGACGCCATCACCAACAGTGTCGAAAATAGATTTGTGTGTCAGATGGCATGTTCTGAATTCTGTCACGTACGATTTCTTGCAAGGGCCAATCCTCTTCATATTTCCTCCTCCCTCTGAGTTTTGCAAGTATGCTCTTGTTTCTGAATGTATGCTTTCTTTCCTTAATGAAAAAAAAAAAATCTTTCATCGCAACTGGATTCCCTTCCACCAACCTCTCCTTTCTTTCCACTGGGTCGATGGTCGTTGATAGTGGCCAATATTTCTGTCAGAGAGAGTCCACCAGATCACTCCTTTACAAGTCTGTCCAATCCAGATTTTGACAAAATTTAAGGGCAACTAGCTGATGACGGTGACCCCTCACCTCTTTGAGCGGGGTCACTGAGCAAGGAGTGCATGGCCTCTCTCTCTCTTTCTCTGGGAATCTCCTAGGAAATACTAACAGAGAAGTGTTAGTAAAGACATTCCAAATCTCATCACAAAAATTCTGTTTTGTATGTTATAGATAGTGATTCTTTTTTCAAGGACTTCCCAAGTCAGCCCCAACATGGCAGAGCTATGGGGGCTGTGGCAGGTTGACAACAGAAGAAAATATTACTCCAGGCCAGGCCTCTTCTGCCCATTTGTCAAGAGACGAGCTTTGCTGGCGAACAGGGCCCTCCCCCAGCTGCCAAGTATGGACACGCTCGGAGGAGGTTTCCATTGCATGAACCAATCTTTCAGTCCCGTTCATTCTTGAGGAGGGTGAGACAAAGAAGCCCTCCTCATTGCTATGAGGCTGCTCTTTTCCAAGCTAGAGTCTTCATTTCTAGGACTCATTTTGTGGTCTGTTCATCTTGGTGCCTTTCCCGTGAGCCCACTTATGGACTTTGAGGCTGAGAAGACTGGACCCAAAGTAGTAAAATAAGACCAGAGATTGAGCACATCTTCCAGAATGAAGAGTGCTGAGGTAGTGGGCAAGGGTTGGCTGCCACGTTCTGTGTGCTATTTCTGGTTGGTGCTGCTGCAGCTTTATATGCATACACGTACACACACACACACACACACAGCGGGGAGAAGGAGGTTTATTTACAGTTGTCCATATGGAAAATCGTACAATAGTTAAGAAATAATAATGCAGGAATACTTTCTGTGTTTCGCTTACTCACAACTGTAAACTTACTTTTGCCCCGCCCTGCATGTATAAATACATGTACTCGAGTATACTCAATCCCAAGTTCCGCCGCTCATCTGTGACGCTGTTTGATTGATTTGATTGCATATAAAACTGCTGTGGCATGTCTGAAGTTGCTTACTGAGCATGTTGGACCATAGTGGCTCCCTGGGCTGCTCACTCCACACATCCCATAGCCACATCGCTTTGCACGGCAATCAAAGGGATCGCCTCCCACTCTGTATGCTGTTTCATTGCCTGTAGCATGGCAAGGTGACTCTTTAAATGGGCCTTGCTCAAGTGTAGAAAGGTAAAGAAGTTTTTTTTTTCAGTTGGAAGGTTCGATATTCCTTACCCTCAGGTCTGTATCTTTGGAAAATGATTGACAAGCAGGAGGGCAGGGGTGGGAGTTCGCGCTGCGGCCTGCATTTGTGCAGGGTGAATTCTGTCCCATCTGAGCAGAGGGAATGTCCTAGATCATGAGTCAGGGCGGGGGGCTGTGGTAAGCTAGGCTCCAGGGGAGACAGGCCCCACCGGCCTGGCAGCCTGGCAGAACCACTGAGCCTCACTGTCTGTGTTAACGTGGAAGAGCTCCCAGGACAGTAGTCAGATGAGAAAAATCAAAAGAAGGCAGCCCGGATGAGAAATCAACAGAGGAGAGAATCTAATTAAAATAGAGTAACTGAAGAGATGACTTCCGTTGCACTTAGTCTATTTTTAGAAGCACCGTGCTAGCATTTTATCCCTGAAAACACCACCACTCTCACCAATACATTAAGAATCTCTAGGTGCTTCTGAAGATTGGACATTGGCCAGTTCTCACCTGCTCTTGCTTAGAATAGGAACAGGATATGCTGTGTCTGCTATTTAAAATCGTGATTTTTTTCATCCTTTCTCTTCGTGCCCAAGTCAAGATTTATGATGTCACAGATGCTGTCTAGGTAGGCTTCCATTTTGTTATGCTCTCCCATTTATTCTTATTCTTATTTCTAGGCCACCCAAAGCACAGAATTCAGCACACGAACGTAATGAAAAAATATGTATGTTAGCTGGGAAGAATCCAAATCTGATTATACGCGTTCTTCATGGAGAACACTTTATGAAGGAATAAAAGCCGTAATTAAGTATTGTTCCCAATTATAGCAATTTAATTAAAAAGACTAACGTTATTGATTTTTAAAAACGATTAAAAGGCACCCTTGCTGCTGGTTCCAGACCGTTGCTGGCAGACCAGTCACTTGCACGGTATAATTTTCCACTTCCTCCAGTACAATGAAACCCTCTATTAAATGCACTCTCGCTGGGGGCAGATTGGTTTCCAGTTGAAGCAAGCGGGGATTTATAATCCCTTGCTACAATACTGTTTGCTTGCCCCTCAATTCGGATTCTGCCAATAGAACACAGATTCCTCTGCTTCGCTTTTGAAGGATTTTGGATTTGGGGTGCTTTTATTTCCGCGGCTGAAGGAGGCTCCACACAAGAGATTGCGTCCACCATGTGACATTTAGAAAGACTGAAGAACCTCCGTTTGCTCAGGATTATACGTAAGTCAAGGCAGATGAGAATGGAAGAAATGTGAGCACCGGGCTGCTTGAGTGTCCTTACCACATGGCACTTGGCTTTCTCCAGAGCCAGTGACCGCAGAGAAAAGTCAAGGAGGAAGCTGCAACACCCTTTCTGACCTAGTCTCGGAAAGCATAGACCATCGCTTCTGCCACATACTCTTTGTAACAAAGACAGCACCAGGTCAGCTCATACTCATGGGATGGGAAGTAAAGTTTTGCCTCTCGAAGACCAGATATGAAAGAATTGGTGGACCTATTTTAAAACAACCACACACTTGCTTTTTTTTTCCCCCCATGAATTCCTCCTTCTGTAAATACTCAAATATCTCCCTCCTGCATTTGATTCCAGCCTCGGCTCACATGTCACCACCACTGGAAAGAGACTTTTCTTGATCTCCTGTCCATCTAAAAGAGTACTAAGTCCCTCTCTGTAAAGTCCCACTTTACTTTTCTTCAAAGCATTCTATCATCACATGACATTATAGTCTATATTCATTTATCTCTTGATAGTTGGCCTCCTCCACTAGAAAGGAAGCTCTATTCATCATTGTATCTCCAGTGCCTAGAACACAGTAATTGCTTAATAAATACTCATTAGTGAATAGATAAACTCATTCATTTTCTTATTTAGCAAACATTTATTGACAACCCATTATTTGCAAAATACATCAGGCCATGGGGAAGGGGTTTTTGCTGGGAGACAGGATGAAAAGATGATTGAAATAAGCTCCCCAGTGTCTAGCTGTTCAGTTTTCCAAAATTAGTTACCCAGAGTGTTAATAGATATTACTCAAAGAAAAGGTTCTACAGTTAATGAGAAACATTAGTTTAAACTTCTCAAGGCTTTTAATATGCTAATGTGCCATGCAAATCCCCAAAAGGAAGCGTGTCATATACTGGGCTTCAAAAACTCTTTGGCTATGAAATTTCCTTGCATTGAACACACGCAAGAGTTAGCCTTAAGGGGAAGAGATGAGTTCTTGAGACAAAGGAGGTGAGTTAAGTAGAAATACAGATTTGGAGCAGTGAGAGGACATAATGGCCTGGAGGAGAGGGAATTCCAACGTTCAGCTGCGTCTTCTAGATATTCCACAGGACATCAGAGATGAGCTCAGCAGCTCGGGGTGAGGGAGACAGGGGTGCCACTGAGGCCTTCAGAGGTGGACAGCATGTCTGCGAAAGCAAGAAAGGAAACATAATTAAAATGACCGCAGGGCCACTATAAGGGCCAAGCAGAAGTCACAGAGGGTGGATGTGGAGCGCTCACACCCCTATGTTAACTGCAGCGCTATTTGCAATCACCAAGACATGGAAGCGGCCCAAGTGTCCATCAGTAGATGAGCGGATAAAACAATCATGGGGCATTTACACCATGGAATACTACTCGGCCATAAAAAAAGAAAATTTGACCCTTTATGACAGTATGGATGGACATGGAGAACATTATGCTAACTGAAACAAACCCGTCGGAGGAAGACAAACGCCGTATGATTTCACTCACCTGTGGAATCTAATGAACAAACTGAACTAACAGGCAAGATAGAGAGCTTGCTGACGGCTTTGGGGGTGTTAGGGGATGGGGGGATTGAACAACGAGAAAAAGGAGTCGTGGCCATGGACAACAGTGTGGCGATTGTGGGGAGGATAATGGACATAAATGGTAATGGGGGAAATGCAATAACCAAAAAGAAATCCTAAAGCTCCAGAAGGGAGTTTTGAAAGTGCGCACCTGGAGTGAAACTGGGTAAGAGGACAAGCAAGGTCCGAGTCAGCCATGAATTTTTTTTTTTACAAAGGGAGAATGAATGCCAGCGGGAAGTAGAAGAATAGGTGAGAGAGTTAGAGATACGCCTGATAGAGACAGCAGGCCTCGGCAGGGCCAGGTGTACATTCGAGGGCGTGGATATGGGCTGTCCTGATTGACGGTGACATCACGTTGGGAACCCACTCAGGAAGGGCTGTAACGGGTGGAGGAAAGCGAAGGTGCTGAAAGGAACAGCTTTCACATTTCCTTGGTGCCTCACACCGCCATCGACTCTCTCCCCATGTGTTTCAAGCGCAGGGACCCTGTCTCTTCACATCTGAACCTTTTCTTTGGAGCTCTGGACCGGGACCAGTGGGACTCTCAGAATATGTGAAGGATGCACGGAAGAAAGGCTGAGTGGATAACCAGGTAAGAATTCAGGTGTGAAAGATGTCAGTGGTGCTAACAAGACAGTGGTGAAGGTGGGCACAGGGCCTGTGACTGCCGACGTCCTCCTTTGGGGGGGCTTGTTGGAGAGCTCAGGGTCATTTCCGTATCGCAGCACTCTGGATGCTGGTATCTTGACTCCAATGGCTGGATTCCTGACCGCAGCTCCTACTCCACTTCTCCATGCCTTGCCTGTCTCAATTTCTGTTCTCCTTGTCTCGGAAAGCCCCATGACTTACGACGAAACTAGAGCCTTATTAAGAACTCCTCTGGTCTCTTCGCTGCCCCAAGACCTGCCCTAGGCTGGCAACTCCTCCATCCTGAGAACACTGGACAAACAAAGAAAAGGCTGAATCATAGAAAAGTTCATGCTTAATAGTGGGAATTTGGAAAACCACGGATTAGGGGAACACACACAGCACATACTACATTGCGTATCCCCAGAGTTACTAGCCACAAGTGGAAATTCATGCCACTAGAGATCAAACACGCACTTCTCGGATTTCAGTGGATATAGGGATCATATGACTACCCCACGCTCAGATTCCAATTCGGTGGGAGTCGGAGGGGCCTGGCCATCTGCATTTTAGCAAGCACTCTCAGTGGTGGTTGTGTGTGCAGTTCCGGATGTTGCAAGAAATGCTACTCGAGGATTTTTTGCCAATGGATTTCTATATTGAAGGGACTTAGGGACAGCAGTCTGGCCCAGAAAAGGGGACTTTTCACAAAGCTCAGTTAGTATAGCGAGAACACTGGGTTTGTTTTGGGACAGCATGGGGTTTTTTGGAGGAGGTTTGGGGTGACGAGACTGAGGAAGCAGATGCAACCACACCTCAGAGTGTCTCTGCCCTTCCCACTGAGCTGCAACCTGCCCCGCTGATGACAGTGGATGACACCTCTGAGGGGCACTTTGGGGGAGGAGCCCCGGGAGTTTTCTCCATTAATGGCAGAGGCCTGTGGGTGAAGAGAAGCTTTATATTATCCTGGGCAGAGCCCCACTCTAGAAAAGCAACTCCTGGCATTCATAAAGTATGCTGAGCATCAAACCAAATGAACCATAAATGCAAAGTGTCATATTAATGGAGAGCGCCTCCTTCTGAACACTGAGTGAAAATTATCCAAACCGTTAGTGGCTCAAAATGCTATATAAAAAGCCGGAATCTCTCACTCTTCCCCATGGAATTTGCTTTGCTAGTCTCTGGGTTCCAGCCGTGCAGGAGAACAGAAAGTGCCTCTGGGCACAGTCGCCAGCTGTTAAGAATCCACACAAGGGCCCCCGTCCAGCCCTTACATTTTCCCCCCCAGAAGCTCATAAAGCACCTTGGCTGACCCTTCTCCATCACCTCCTAAAAAGACAAAAATGCTGTCACCAGCTTAACCATTAGCAGGGACACGATCAATTCTTTGATTTTCTTTAGAGCTGGTTCGTATATGTCAGCAAGGGGAATTAGCAGCCATGTCACGTGTGAACTTCATTCTCTTTCAATCTCTCCCCATAAGCAAACCCCTCCAGGTCCCTGCATCCATTCACAAAGTCACAAAGTTTTCCAGCATCCTTGAAGTTTGCCCCAATTCTCCTGCAACCAAAACCTCAAAGACACTAATGGGCCTTTTTTGACAGGAGCTATATTTCTTTGTGCACACAGAGCACGAGAAAAGAGGGACGCCCTCCTCCGGGGAGAAGGTTTGAGAGTGTAATCAAACCTCAGACACAAAAGCCCAGAACTAGTCAGAGCAATCTGCAATGGCCTCCCCTTTCTGTCTAAGAGGCAGGCAGTAATTGATTTGACCTGCTTTATGGGGACAACCTCCCAGGCATGACTGAGTGCTAATTGCTACTAATGAGGCGGCAGTGTAAACTGGCCGTGGTCTTGCGCTTCCCGTCTCCTTTCCTCCAAGCAGCACTCCTGCCAATGGGTTACATGGTAAGCGTCCAGCGAGCCCTCACCATAGCCAGCTCCACCTCCCCAGTTGCTGAGGGTGTTATAAAGGGCACGTTCCGCTGCCTTCCAAAAAAGGCGCTGTGGCTGAATGAGCAGCGGTTAAAGATGCACTGAAGCAATGTGGATCTTGAGGAAATGAAATCTAAATGTTACAGGGTCGCTGGAAATTACCTTCCTTACGACTTTTACTGGTTCAGCCCATTTCTCAACACCCAGCTCTCTCCCGCAGAGGAAAATCCACAAGCCCCAGTCCTTGAAAGAATATTCTCTTGCTAAGGGTTACTCCTAAGGCTCTTAAGTTTCACATCAATGCCTTTCTATCTCAAAATTAACATGCAGTGTCACTCTTTAAATTATAATCAATCGCCAAATGAATTTTAGCTCTAGAGTAGCCAAAAATACAAGCCTCCTAGATCAGCTGTGGAATAAAAGATATCTTAGAAAATGCAGCTAGAGCAGAACCAGCAAACCTCCTCTGTAAAGGACCATTTTTGGGTTTGTGGACCATTCAGTCTCTGCCACTATTAAACTGCCATTTGTGGCTGAAAGCTGCCATAGACAATGTATATGAGCATAGCCGTGTTCCAATAAAACTTTATTTACCCAAACAAGTGTCCTGCCGCATTTGGCCCATAGGCCACCACTTGCCAACTCCTGACCTAGGGCAAGCTTGCCAGCAATATATCAAGTCTGGATGTATAAAACATTATTATAACCACAAAATGGTCCAAAAGGCCTGAGTGCCCCTATAATTATTCATGTTTGTAAACATTTGTTTGTTTACTTTAATTTGTTTATTTTAGAGAAAGGGGAAGGGAGGGAGAAAGAGAAGGAGAGAAACACTGACTGCTTGTCTTCTGCAAGCGCCCTAACCGGGGACAGAGCTTACAACCCAGGCATGTGCCTTGACCAGGAATCAAACCAGTGACCTTTTGGTTTGGTGGATGATGCCCAACCAACTGAGCCACACCAGCCAGGGCTGCAAGTATTCATTCTAATCATGCTGTATATTTATAAGCCAGTTTCCTTACTTGTAACATAAAGGGCTAGATTCTACTACTCCTAGATTCTCTTCCAGTCTTATAATCTCAAAGTTCTGACTATTTACCGGGGGTGGGCAGAGTAGGTTTACAGTTGTGAGTATGCAAAACAGAGTTTATTATTGTATTATTATTATTTATTAGTTATTGCATTATTTTCTATATTCCCAACTGTAAACCTGCTTTTGCCCACCCTGTATATTAACATACGTTATTTCAGAATTGGCCACACAGATGCTTCCAGGAAACAGATGTGTCGAATGATTCAGCACATTTGTTGTATATTTCCATTCAACTAGAGTTGTTCTTGTATTTGTTGTTATTGTATCATATGCTTTTGGCAAAAACAATTTAAGCCCTTCTAAATGTCTGTGGATCTGGACATCCTATATGCACAACTTAGTTGGAGACAAAGGAACTGAAGTATAATTGAAATATAAGTGTGTAATTGTTTTATGTTAATGAAGAACAAGAAGAAATAATAGCTTGGAACTGAGTGCCTTGGGTAATGTTCCTGTTGAATATAGTACAAGGAACTGTGTGATGTAACTAAGTTTCTGAGCTTTGGCTCAGAGATTACTTTTAATTTCTGGTTTAATTTTACTGTTTTAGCCATCTATCCTGATGAATTCCTAAGACCAAGGTACAGTACGTTGGTCTGTGGTCCATAGGCCTCTTACTATTATTGCTACCACGGATTACCTGCTAGTATATGCTTTGTGTTAGCCACGGATAAGTCCGTGTTGTGGAAGATAGGGAGAGTTGTGTTTTTTTGTTGTTTTGTTTTGTTTTGTTTTGTTTTTTGGCACCACTGGTGGTACAAATGGGGAACAGAGTGTGATGGGATTTATGAAAAGAAAAGAGAACTTCTTAAAACATCAACAACTCCAAGCCAACAGACGAGCTCAAGAAACTAGAAAATAAACAATACAGTAACTGTAAGGAAATAAAAAGAAAAACATAACAAAGAGCAGACATTCAGAAAATAGACAATAAACAATGGAGAGACTCAACAAAACAAAAACTGAGCTTTATAAAAGAAATTAACAAAATAAGCAAGCCTCTGGTAAGACTAATAAATAGAGACTGTGTCAATAAATGCTATTATAGCCACATAACTGAAGATATAATAGAGATTTATAAAAATTATAAAAAATTCAACAAATAAACTGGTGCCAATAAATATAAAAATGTAGATGCAATGGAATTTTCTAGAACAATATAAAGGACCATAGCAGACTGCTGGTGCTGATCAATATCTGTGTGCTTCTAACCAAGCTCACAGCTCTGTTTCCCAGGCACCCTCTCACTTACACGTGGTGAGTGATGGAGTTTTGGACAGTGGACCGGCTCGTAAGAAGTTTCCAAACATTACTGCATATACATATGTACACTGTTTCAGATACCAGTAAGAAGAGAAAACTGTCCAACTCATTTTACTAAGTTAGCAGAAACAGTATCAAAACCAGTCCAAAACAGGATGAGAAAAATGAAGTATAGATACACATAGACTTTTTAATAAGAATTCTAAATAAAATATTAGTAAACGAAATCCAGCAGTGATTTTTAAAATTTATACATCAAATTCAGTAGTTTGCTTATACTCGGGAATGCAAGATGGATAAAACATCAGAAAGTTCACTGATGTAATCTATCACATAAATACCTTCCAAGAGAAAAGTCATTTGGCTCTCTCGGTAGAAACAAAAAATAAAAGAAACCACTTGATAAAATTCGAAATCCATTCAAGAGAAAACTCTTAGAAAGTTTGAAAGAGGACCTTTATTAACATCAAAAATAGTATCATTTTCAAAGCCTATATATTATACCATATTTAATGGTAAACCCTAAGAATTATCCACTAAGGTAAAAAAAAAAAGCTATGTACCCTGTTCTCCCCACTGTCACGGATATTTAATGGTGCCCCTAACCAATAAAACAATACTACAAAGGGGGAACAAAGGAGATATGAGGATTAGAAAGGAAGCAATAACTGATCCTAATTTGTAGGTAATATTGATCATCTTTAAAAATCCAAAATAACCAACAAGCCATTTATTAGAACTAGTCAGAGAACTCAGCAAGATTTGCTGCTACCAGATCACCATACATATCTTCCAGTGTTTTGTTGGTAGGCGATACCAACATATCTCCTATACATCAGCAATACCCAACTAGAGATGATGTGTAAATGTTTCAGTCAATGAAAACAAAATACTGGGAGGTGTCTAGGCGTAAATTCAGCAATGCATGTGCAAGTCTCTGTTGAAGAAATTTACAAACTGCTACAGAATTACAAAAAAGAAGACCCGAATAAATGATCAGATCAACAAATAAAAAAGCCAGTTATTTCTGAATCAGTCTGGAAAAAATGAAATAAGGAAGTCTCCAAAAGAGTTCACGGTGCACAGAAAGGAATCGATATCGGCTAGTATTTCTAGATGTCATTGCCTTTTCACTGTTGGCTGGGCAGAAGCTCTTTAGTTTGATGTAGTACTATTTGTTTATTTTTGTTCTCGTTGCCTGTGCTTTTGATATCATATCCATGAAATCAATGCCAAGACCAATGTCATGAAGTTTTTCTCCTATGTTTTCTTCTAGAGTTTTACATTTCAGGACTTATATTTATATAAGTCTTTAATCCATTCGAGGTTGATTGTTGTGTTGTTGTGTAAGATAATGGTCCAATTTCATCCTTTTATGTGTGGAGATCTGGTTGTCCCAGCACCAGTTGTTGAGGAGGTTGTCCCTTCCCCACTGTGTATTCTTGGCCCCCTTGTCACAGAGCAGTTGGCTGTCGTATATCAATTCTTCACCAGCTATCATTAATAGTTAATCTTGCGGGGGGCGATAGAGAAGGGCAGAGGAGGGGAATTGGGACAACTGTAATAGAATAACATTTTTTTAATCTTAATAAAAAATTTAACAACGGTTGATCTTGTAGAGGGCAAAAATGATCTTTGCTCTTTGCTTTGGAGCTCTCCCTATACTTACCCCATGACTTGGTTGCTTTTACCAGGCTCTGTCTCTTTGAGTGTAGATTCTGTGGCTATTTTATCTCTTATTTCCTATAGTGTCTACTTCATTACCTGTGTGAGTGCTGAATAAATATTTATTCGGTGGACAAAGACTGAATATTGGCTAAAATTATAAATGCTTGAAATGCTATTATAATATGCAGTTTGAATTCAAAGCATTACATTTGGTTTGAGTTCTGATTTTACCACAAATAGGTCTTTGACTTGAAGCAGGTCACCTCTGAGTTACAGGTTCCTTAACTCTAACATAAGGGGTTGAACGAGATGCTATGAGAGGTCTCTTTCAGTGCTAACATCTTATGACTAATACAAGGGTCGATTTATGCTAATTAATGTTCAAGTTCTCAGTCATTCCCTCTTATAATTATCAAGATATATTTTGGGTAGGAAGGGTATGGACCAAGATATACCCTGTGACCAAGAATGAAAGAAAGCCATTTTAAGGCCTACAAATGGACAAATAGATGGTATGTATTAAGGTTGTTGCCCTGGCTGGTGTGGCTCAGTGGATTGAGCGCTGGCCTGTGAGGCAAAGGGTCACTGGTTCGATTCCCACTTGGGGCACATGCCTGGGTTGTGGGCCAGGTCCCCAGTAGGGGGCAAGCAAGAGGCAGCCACACATTGACGTTTCTCTCTCTCTCTTTCTCCCTCCCTTCCCCTCTCTCTAAACATAATTAATCTTTTTAAAAAAAGGTTGTTCCCAATAGTCTGGTTTTCCCTCCTGAGTACATAATAATTTTGCACATTACTACCCACCTAAAGTTAGGTGTGCCCCCATGACTAGCTTTGGCCAGTGGAATGTGAGCAGCAATGACGTGCGTCACTTTCAGGTGGAAGCTTTAAGAGCCAAGTGTGCGCTTTGTCACGTTTCCTATATCTAGACCACGGTGGTAGTCAATGTTCTGGGTCGACCCTGGTCCCAGGATGAGGAAAAAGTGGAGCAAAATCCCCAGCCATCTCTCAATGATCCCGCAGCAAAAACAAGAACCAAGCTTTCATTGTATTATGCCTCTGAATCTGGGGAATAATTTTTGCCGCAACGAAGCACTACCCAGATTAGCAGTCTACGTTAGTGCCATGCTCTGATTTAGCACTTGTTCAGTTACTGCCACAACACACCAGTTATCCTGATGAACTGTGTGTAACTCGCAAGTCTTTTATCACTGTGAATGACGTCAGGTTCCTGCAGGATATGGATATAATCTGTCTAGCTCACCATCGTATCTCCGGAGTTTGGAATGAATTTTCCCCTCTGCTATAAATTAGTCAGAATGCACAGTTATCTCTGCAATAGAGGTATGCTTGATTTTTTTGCATTCCAATATGTTTTCTGAGAGGGGGGAAAAAAAGGAATGGAAATTAGGCTATTGACCTGAAAATTGGATATAACCCTGAGTTCGCTGATCTGAGCAGGTAGAAAACAAGATTGCAGATAGCTGAGACCGTCTTTCCAGACAGTATACAACCCAGCTGTTATACCCGATTCAGCCCTTTCCATGCCATCCCAGCAGGATGGGTATTTTAAAAGCACAAGATTTTTAAAAATATTTTTTTTATTTTCATTTATTTTTAGACAGAGGGGAGGGGAGTGAGAAAGAGAGGGAAAGAAACATCAACGTGTGGTTGCCTCTTATTAGACCCCCATCTGGGACCTGGCTTACAACCCAGATATGTGCCCTGACTGAGAATCGAACCATTGACCTTTTGCTGCACAGGCCTGCGCTTAATCCACTGAGCCACACCAGCCAGGGCTAAAAGCACAAGATTTTAATGTACCTATTGTTTTAATTATCTTTGAGGTGTCCTGTTTACATTCACAAAAATGCTTGATTGTTTAATGCTAAACATGTAACAATGGAAATAGCTACCACACACATAGTCTCTTTTCAGAATGCGAAGCGGAAAGATAAACATTTTAGAGCCTGCTGTGACTAGATGCTTTCAAATATGCTACCTTTTAGGAAATGCTTTAATTGACGTGGCACACGCATACAAAACAGTGCCTAACGCATGAGAGTGTGGCTCAACGAATTTCCACAAATTGAACACACGCATGCGCAGACAGCACCAGATCAAGAAACAGAACATACCGGGCACCCCCGAGAACCCCCTTCCAACTTGTGACCATTCCCAATCCCTTTTACCCCAAAGGTAACCATTGTCCTAGTTTCTAATAGAACGGATTGATTGTGACTGTTGTTGAAGTCTCTGTAAATGGGACTAGAAATTATATGCTTTGCTGTGTCTGGCTTATTTCTTTCAGCATTATGCTTGTGAGATTCCCCCATATTGTTGCAGGTATTGTTTTATGACTCAGTGAACATATTATTCCATGGCGTGAACTTTTCAGTGGACATATTTTTCCATGGTGTGAAAAACACCAGAATGTGTTGATCTATTCTAAATAGGCAAGCTAATGGGCATTCGGGCAATTTGCAGTTTGCAGCTATTATAAACGATGCTACTATGAACATGACAGTACATGTATTTTGAGTTCCTGTGAATGTATCTTTTTAGGTAATATGTATCTAGGAATGAGCGCTATAATTAGGTCAAAAGGAATGCACGTGCTCAAATTTTTTTAAAAAAATTGCATTGCTGTTCAAGTCCAGTTGTCTGCCTTTTCCTCCTACCACTCCCCCTAACCCCAGCCACCCCCACTTCCCACCCTTGATACTACCCACCTTTGGTTTTGTCCATGCGTCCTTGATATGACTCATTCCTGAAAACCCTTCTCCCTTTTCCCCCCATTAACCTCTCCCACCTCCGCTCTGGTTACTATCCGTTTGTTCTTATTTTCAGTGTGTCTGGTTCTACTTTGCTTGCTTGTTTGTTTTGTTGATTAGGTTCCACCTATAGGCGAGGTCATATGGTCTTTGAAAATACTGACAATTTCTCAAAGTGGTCATGTGATAGAATGCAAAAGTGGCCACAGTTTTCACTCCATCTTGTATCCATATCCCTTTATAATACGACTTTGCAGCTCCCCCACCCCAATCAAATGGCGGAGTCCATTTTCCCTGCCTTGAATCTGGGCTGGCATTGTGACTTGCTCTGGCTAGCTATCTAGGAACCCTACTCAGCCTCCATGTGAATAAACTTGAGCTAGCGTGCTGGATGACAAGAAACATGTGACTGAGTCACCACTCATCCCAACTAGTAGCTGGCTGGCCAGCTGACACATGAGTGAGGCCCCCCTATACCACCTCCCCCAGCTGACCTTCCAGCTCATGGCAGATGGAGGAGCGACCAAGCCTGGTCCAGTTCAATAGAACCACTCCACTACCTTAGACTTGTGAATAACAAGAGTGATTTTTTTAAGGCACTAAGTTACACATCCATAGACAGTGGTTGCATATTTTATTATTTTGGCAACAGTGCCTTGTGGCAGGGAGTGTTAATGTCATTTTACTCATGAAGAAACTCAGATTCAGAGAGGCTACACGTGACTCACCCCAGAACACCTGGCTAGCAATGGGTAAAGCCAGGAATCAAATCCTGTCTCATCTCAAAACCACTCTCTTCTATATTATTACTGTTTACAAAGTCAAAAGCCAATGAATAAGTGGAAAATTTAGAGTTCCCAACTTCTACGTGATCTCAAAACACCTTGAGTAAAAGTTCAGCCGTGCTGCTCAGTAGCCAACATTGCGAAGTGCTGTCATTTGAGCCATAGCTCCCTTTTCTAGCCCAGCAGCTGGTCACCCCCCAGTCTAAAACCTAGTTGTGAAAAGCCCCTGAAGGACAAGCTACCCTTTGGTATCACACGTTAGAATTTGCTTCATAGATATTTATCCGTGTTCTTTAATAGAATTTTTCACATGTAGGTTGACTTGATTTTATTATACTTGCTATTTGCACATCCTTTGGCCTTTAACATTAATCTTTTCTCCCATTTCTGAGTATAAAAAAGTTTCTCTGAGGTGATGCCAGTCCCATGTACATAGGAAAGAGGGTGCAAAGACTTTCAAGGCAGAAAAACCAACCTTACGCACACCCAATGGGTTTCCGTCGTTGCACAATAGGAGGTCAAGAGAAAACCAGACTTGAAATAAAGCGCCCACTTGATATGTGGGCATCAATTTCAGGCAGATTTTAAATGTTTGTACAGAAGAATTGGTAGAGGGCCCAGACGGAGTGGTGAGGTTTTCCTCCCATTCTCAGGTATTTCTGTGTAATAGTGTCCTCCTTCCCAAATACTTACTGGCAAAATATGAGCTTCGGTTAATGAGAGTCCTGAGTGAAAATCCTAACAAACGTCCCTTAGCTTCTTTGCGGTGAGGTTTACTCACATATAATACATTCCCTGCTGAGAAGTTAGGACTAGGATATGCAAGGTCTGTGCAGAAAGTGTCTAACCAGGTACTGTGAAATATAGAGACATTTATTGAAGAAGATACAAGAAACATTGTCCATAGGACAATAACACTGTAGTCCCCTTCAAAGCAGGCACCTTGGGACCTCACATAGTTCTCTCAATCACCATCGGCTCCCCTGTAGCATTTTCCTGAATCTCATTGATGGTCTGAAATCTCTCCCCTTTCAAAGGTGATTTCAGTTTTGGGAAAAGCCAGAAGTCACAGGTCACGAAATCTGGGCTGTAGGGAGGCTGAGTCACCTCGGTGATCTGATGTTTCGCCAACAAACTCTGCAGGAGATGTGATGCATGAGCAGGAGCATTGTTGTGATAAAGCTGTCAATCACCAGTTGCCCATAGCTGCAGCCTTCTGAATCATCCAAATAGTTTCTGTGGAGGAATGTTCCAGCTTAATGCAAAATTTGACGCAGATTTGTTGCTCTGCTTGCTCAGTCATTTTTAATGCGATGGCCACACACATACACATGCTCACTCAATGGCATCTACCGCCCCCACAAACTAGTGCAGTGAAGTTGTAATTGTTCATACATGTGCATTCCAGTCCACTCTCCTTGGCTGCCAGGTTACACTGATGTCATGCTAACCATTCTCATTATTATTAATGGCTGGACTTTTTCCAGACAGACCTTGTATATATAAACCAGCAAGTATCTGACAATTTCTCAAAGTGGTCATGTGATAGAATGTAAAAGTGGCCACAGTTTTCACTCCATCTTGTATCCATATCCCTTATGGATACAGAGCAGATACTTATAAATTATAATTATTAATATTGTTGCATTATTGATATTGTTGATTTATCCCACCTTGGCAATCAACGTTCCACAGCATTTTTTTTTCTTTCACAGCCCTAAGAAAGTTAATTTGGAAGACACTCTCTAAAATGCAGCTTGCTCCCCATTTTAATAAGTAAGCAAACATCTCTATTCTGAGCACTGAAAAATACAAAATAAATGCAAGACATGGTCTTTCTTTTCTAGTAGGAAGGATAAAACAATTCCCCAAATGGCTCATAAAAGGGAGAAGGTACTAGATGCCATAAAAAAACAAATGATTCCATGGAGGTTTGCAGAGAGAAAGGATGGAATCTGGACAGAAAGCTGAGGTCAGAAAAAAGAAAGTGATATAATTAGTGAAAAGTTAATTCCAGGCAGAAATTGCAGAATGAGTAGAAATTGGAAGTTAGGAAAGAGAAAGGCACACCCAGTAAAGGATGACGTCGAGTGTAGGGTACCGGTTGGACTCATGGAAGGACAGCTGGGATGTAAAACCGTGAGGCCAAGAGCAGACATCTGGGGTAGATTCAAGAGGCAATGGCAGGTTTTAGGTAGACACTTGAGGAAGATAAACTGGACAACAATAAGCGGATTGAAGGAACCGAAGGGGCCAGAAGGGAGATTTTTGCAGTATACAATAACAAGGCACAAAAAAGACCTTATTAGTTGAGTTTGTGTGGTGCAGTCGCATGGGGAAAGGAAGAGTTCCATAGAATAGGGTATCATGGTAAGTGAAACAAGTCGGATAGAGAAAGGCAAATCGTGTATGATTTCACTTCTATGTGGAATCTAAACAAGCCAAATTCAGAGAAACAGAGAATAGAATGGTGGTTGCCAGGGACTGGGGATGTGGAACCTGGGAACATATTGGTTAAAAGGTACAAACTACCAGTTACACGATGAATAAGTTCTGAGGATCGAATGCATGGACAGCATGGTGATTACAGTTAAGAAAACTTAAAAGTTGCTAAGAGAGTGGATCTTAAATGTTCTCATCACAAAACAAATTACCCGTATGTGAAGTGATAGAACATAATCACTTTGCAACATAAACGTGTCGTATGTCTTAAATTTACGCAATGTTATATGTCAATTGTATCTCAATAAAGTTGGACAACTGTTAAATTAAATTAATAATACGTCTCTTAGAAAGGAAGAGATATATTAGAAAAGCCTTTAAATGATAGAATTTACTAGATGTGTCCACTGAAGCAAGGAAGAAAAGTCAAATGTGACTCAGAAGTTGTGTGGCTGGGTGACTAGGTGAACACTGGGGCCACCAAGAGAAGCCAGGAAGTCAGGTGGGTTCAGCTGGTTTGGGGAGAGTATGATGAGGTTGTTGTGACCAAATTGAGGTTCAGTGTCACCCTGGTAGAGACGTTTTTACAGGAAGTTGAGGACACAGAACTTGTATCAGGAAATAGCTGTATGCTAGAAAGAAGAGTTGGGTGCCACCCAGAAATGAAGCTCAAATGACATTACATCATGGAAATTACAAATTCTGAGTCATCTAGGGAAGTGGGGAAAGAGGAAGTGAAGTTTTAATAGGCCTATAGCAATTTATAGCACTAAAATGAAAACAGCATATATATCTGTGAGTCGTCTAGGAAAAACACATTGGTGATTGGCAATGAGAAAAATTCTTCTGGGAATCTATCCAGGAACACAAGGCCTTCTTGCTTGTTGCTTCAGGCTCTAAACCTTCTTCCTAATTTTGGGGTAGCTCCAAGTTTCTGCTTAGTTCCTCTCTCCAGCCCTGGCTTCAAAGTTTGGCCCAGTTTTCCAAATTTTCCCTTTCACAGAGTTTCAAAAGAAGCTCACATTCTCCTTTTTTGTCATGTAATTATTCCTAGTCCGGGCACAGAAATAGATAAGAAGTAACAAACGGTTGTAGACTTAACGTGAAACTTTAAAAATGCTGATATTCATTATCCCTGGTCTATCATGCAAATATCAGGGAATAGGGTACCAAAGCCAGTGTGTACTGGCTCATGAGAGCCAATTGTTAAATCTTCAGAAATTTTGCAAGCCAGTGGTTAAGTACAACTATCCTAAAAGATTAGAGTTTAAGACACTGGTAATAAGGATGCTTAGAGATCTCATTGAGTATGGCAAAAGCAGAAGGGAAGAAATGAAGGCTACGCTGAGTGAAATAAAGAAAAATCCACAGGGAAGCAACAGTGAAGGGAAAGAATCCAGGGTTCACATCAATGATTTGGAACATAAGAAAGAAATAAGCAGTCAACCAGAACAGAATGAAGAAGCAAGAATTCAAAAAAAAAAAAAAGTGAGGACAGTATAAGGTGCCTCTGAGACATCTCCAAACATACCAACATCCAAATCATAGGGATGCCAGAAGGAGAAGAGGAAGGGCAAGAAATTGAAAACTTATTTGAAAAACTAATGAAAGAAAACTTCCCCAATTTGGTGAAGGAAATTGACATACAAGTCCAGGAAGCGTAGAGAGTCCCAAACAAGGTGGACCCGAAGAGGACCACACCAAGACACGTCATAATTAAAATGCCAAAAGTTAAAGAGAATCTTAAAAGCAGCAAGAGAAAAGTAGGGAGTAACCTGCAAAGGAGTTCCCATATGACTGTCAGCTGACCCCTGGCTGGTGTGGCTCAGTGAATTGAGTGCCGGCCTGTGAACCAAAAGATTGCTGGTTTGATTCCCAGTCTGAGCACATGCCTGGGTTGTGGGCCAGGTCCCCGGTAGGGGACGCACAAGAGACAACAACACACTGATGTTTCTCTCCCTCTTTCTCCCTCCCTCCCCCTCTCTCTAAAAATAAATAAATAAATAAAAATCTTTTTTAAAAAAGACTGTCAGCTGATTTCTCAAAAGAAACTTTGCAGGCAAGAAGGGACTGGCAAAAAAAATTAAATTATATAAACTTGCAGTGAAATAAATGATTAGAAACAAAGGTAATATTTGAACTCATCACCTAATTATTTCACTATTATCTACATGCTTGAAGTTATTTGTGTCTATTGTCTCTGTATGGTACAAATATGATATAATGGTGTGCTACTGCGCATCGTTTCCCAAGTCTGCATACAATGACATCATATTGGTAGCTTGTAATAGGCCATCATGGGAGGACTTATTACAAATCAGAGCTGTTTCGTTTTCCCTTGGAGACCCAGTTGTTAACCACCTACCAGTACACGGGTGCTGTTAAGCATGTGTAATGTCATGAAAAAGCAAAAAATCATGGGTCGAGGCACTAGGTTGGAGTCCCAGTTCCATTTCTTGCTGATAATGCAACTTTGAGCAATTTACTACAAGTCTCTTGAGTCCCTGTGAAAGGGTATAATCAATACCCCTTTCCCGGGTCAAAGTTTGTGGAAAACTCACATAGTCCTATGAAAATCCGTCTCCCTCTCTTGTGTAGGGAAGTAGCCTGCCCAACTATGTCTGGGTGGCACAGTGGACCAGGCTGTGCCTACTGCAACCTAGGTACACTTGGGTTGTCACTACTATGATATTTGGTGGGATATTTAATCCTTCTAGGGTCAACACTTAACCTCCTCCCTGGTAGCATATGAGACCTGTCAGGAATGCTGTCACACTCCCATTGCAGGGAGGAATGACGGCCTAGTTGGGATCAGCAATGCGAAGGTATAACCATTACGCTCTCATTTACCTCCTGGCCCCAGGAGAGAGCAGCCGTAAAACCTGTCATGCAAACATTACAATATCAAAATACTTTAAAATGCAATTTCATGAATATACATGCTTTCTAGTGAGGAAAAATGTGTGCGTGGGTGGGTGTGTTTTTCAGGTGCTATCATGGAATACATAAAATAGGTGTAATCTTATAACTCTAGTTAGTAGTGTTATGAGTTAAAAGAAACCTCGAGGATCAAATATTTTTTTAAAAAATTTATTGAGAAAGTAAAGGAAATGATTTGCATCCTGCATGATTACATTTTGCCAAACCATCTGTAAAATTTATCTTGATGGGTTTCGGAGCCCATGTTTTCAGTCTGAAAAGTACATTCAAGTGATTTGTGTCAGCTTGTGTGATTGGATGGTTGGGCTAGTTAATTCTGCCACCTGTCTCAGTCATCAGTTCTTATTAGTTCTCCTTTGATGAGGAAAGCAATCTCTGGAATTCTGTCTTCTTGCCAAACGCCAAGGGTTTCGTTTTTATTTAGATATCAGGATATCTTTCTGTTTTTTGAAGACCACAGCTATAAATTCAGATTCTCCATGGTTTGTCTGTTCATATAATCTATTACTATGTCTGTGAAAAATAGCTTCTTATTAAAAATAAAGCAGGCATGGATGTTAGATATGTCCTACAACCTCCAAATATTCAAGTAACATTTAAGAATGCTTATCTTGGGGTTATCATATTTCTAACTTCAATTTCCTAAAACTTTTATGTCGCTGCATTGAATGTCTAATTCCCACATGAGGGGATGAAAGCTATGTTGGTAAGAGTTGAAGCAAGTGATATAACTGAGTCAACCCCAATGGCACAAAAAATAAAAGCTAAAGGTCAATTTATTACATACTATGTTAAACAATAATCCTACATGACAAATGTCCCAGAATCCCAGGATGAGCTGCAACAACCCAAAGTAAGGATAAGGGATCCTAAAATCAAATATACCTACGTGAACTTTCAGGGAGAGTTTCAAAGCACGTATACAGGATCCAGCACAAATAACACCCCTTTTTTTGTTACAAAATCTTTTCCTACAAAATCACAAGCATGTAACTCTGTAACATAACAATATGACACTGCAGCATACCACATACACTTTTAGGTAAAATGTTCCAATTAAAACTATAAATTATTACCCTACCAACCACATTCAGGCAGGCGTTACTTCTGCCGGATGCTGTATACAGAAATGAATGCAGAGATTGTAAAACCACTGTATCAGATAGAATACAGATAACCACAGCAATGAAATAATCTCAGAGTCATGATATTTCAGGCAATGGGCTATGATTAAAACTGGAAACTCATTAATTTTAGCATGTGCCACAACCAGATACTGTAAGATACTGGCCACACACTGATATTCTTCCTTGGGAGATCAACATGCGTGTAAGTGCATGACTTTCAAGTGACTATGAGGGAGATCTTTAAAATAGCCTTTCTTTCCATCTCTCTGAGTGTCTTCCGTTGCATTCATGTTTTTAAGAGACACAGGAGTGCCTCGTATATGTGAAGCATGGGAGATAATGCAATGAAAAAGAATAAGGCCTTTCCCATGAGAAGTTACACCGATTCTGGGAGAAAAAGATACTTAAACTAGTAATTATTATGTAAAGTAAAAACAGAGATAGACTAAAAGTCCTATGAGAGTATTTAGCTATCTTTAAATTCTAATTGAAGAGTCGAGTGCATTTTCTACCAACATTAGAAAGATTTTTAAAAATATCTCTACGCTAAGGTTTGAAATCCAAGTTGCCTTTTCAAACCATTTTGAGACTTCCAAAACTAAAAATGCTGTGAATCATAGGGGTGCAAGGAAGGAAGGGGAATGGCATCTGGGTAGACAGATGGGACCTGAGCGGGGAAAGACTGGGCTGTGGGGGTCTTTGGAGCCAAGTCTTCTCCCTACCGTGCCCTCATTTCCCTCTGCAAGTAGCAGATCAACTTGTTTTGGGCGTTGTTCCAACAGAGGCAAAGTTATTAAGTTTCTGACAGAGCTATGCGTGCTCATCAACAAAGGACAGCGCCATCCAAATCAGCTCAGGGCTTCCAGGTTGCTCAGAATCAGGATTAAGTTACGGACTGACTTCACATAATGACCGTCTGAGAGTAGTTGTCTTCCGAAGAGCTCCTAAAAACGTATTCCACTTTCGAGATGATTCTTTTGTTTTGTTTTCACCCCAGAAAACACTAAGCAAGTACACCGAAAGTAATAGTGTATCAACATTAGCATTCCAGAAAAAGATACATTCCACGGATCGACTGGAAAAAATATTTTCCCGGTCAGAGGAAATCATATGGAACATATCTGAGTTGTGTAATTTATTGGAATGAATGCAAATGCTTTGCTTTGCCTTTACATACCCAGTAACAGAAATTGTTCATAGATATTCGAGATGCTGGGTGCATCAATTATTTCCACATGTTTCAAACGCCTCTCCTAAATCTGCCTTTATTTTGACCTATAAGTGGTTTTCTGTGCTGTAATATTTTTAAGGACAGTGTGAATGCAAAATAAGCAGAATCTCCCAAAAGGTTGAAAAATTAGTGGGTAAAACGGGACACAAAGAAAAATCTACCTTATAAAGAATGCCTCTCTGATATACACCCACTCTCAAGACTTTCCTTCTGCCTTTTTCAAGTGCGATAAGCTTTTATTATATTCCATTTACTCTCAGGTTGTTGTTTATTACTTTACACAAGCCTCTTTTCATTGTTTAGGTGAAATATTTTTCTCCCTGTAAGAAATTATTTACGGGTCTTGGGTTGGGATGGGGCGCGGCAGAATTTTCCCCATTAATCTCAATACAAATATTGTTCCTGGAAAGGCTTCTCACTTTGTAGTCAGGTTTTCCGGTGCAATGTAAAGTCAATCGGCAATGGGTAAGCATAGCCATTCGGAAATGGTGCTGAGCACTGAGGTGGTAAAGTTCATGGTAAAGTCTGCTGTGGTCCCTGCCCTCTTACGGTCAAGCTGGGAAGATGGTTGAAATCGGCCTTTATTTTCCGCAGATATAGCTCTACCTGCCTAGAGTTAGTCAACACCTGCACTCCCTGCAAGTATTTGCATGTTCAACTAGAGAATTCATAAAGCCAGAATCAGAGCAATGTGTCACCCTAAGAGCCTGAACGCTTTCAAGCCATTAGGGGCTGCCCCCATAGTCTTCTGAAATAGGTATTTATCCTAAAAGCCTGAGTTAATGAAGCTTCTAAGATTTCTGGAGGCAATTACCCCCTAACGAAATGTGGTTTAATATTCAATAGTCTTAATTATATAATTTATTCAGCACCTTTTAGGGGTCCGTGGCCCTGACCCTCAAAGAAAAGAACTCTTGCTTTGAAGCCCCTGCCTGAATTTTAAAGCTGAGAGCCACCAGGCTCTTACAGCTCTGACGTGGCTGCATGGGGGCATTCCCAGAGCAGTCCACTGTG
>PVKM010018838.1:0-24725 GCA_004027735.1 Carollia perspicillata | reverse complement strand
TCTCTAGGCCCATCAGGCATAGAAAAACTATCAACTACACTACCTCCAGAATTAATTTCTTTAGGGAATGAAAGCAAAGAAAATTGCTTTATTTTAATTTTATTTCTTTTGTCCTGATAGGGCCTAGATTGAGAGAATCCTGAACCATTTTAGGCCACAGAGACAAAATGGCTTTTCAGGAAATTCAATGAATGGATCACACTCAAGAGTGAAATAACTCAGGATGAAATTTTATAAAACGAGACCTGAGAATGGAGATGTTAAAGCTAATTAGAAGGAGCATGTAAGAATAAACTCATCACATGCTTGCTTTGGCAGCACACGTACTAAAACTGGAGTGATGCATAAGAAATTCATCATCACAGCTAGGATCCCACCTGACCCTCATGGTCATGTTACACTGCACCACATTGGTATTCCACTCCCTCTTCTCAGGCGTAGACTTGGGGAGTGAGCTTCTGCAGATCAGAGATGGATTTACCAGTCTGACTGTGCTGGGCAAGATCTTTGGACATGCCCATTGGTTGGTGGGGGCCCCGTCTTCACAGTGGTCTTCCCAGTCTTCTCTCAAGCCCATGAACCTCGTGCCCAGCTGTGCTTGCCTTGTTATGATCTGTGTCCTCATTACACTACGAGGGTGGCCCTTCAGTATCCGTGCAAAAGCTCTTCAGCTGGTCAGTTGTCCATCCTCAGCCCAAACATACAGCTGGATGTCCATGATTCTCAACGCTTCACTTAAAAACAGACTTTAATTGTCATAACCTGGGCATTTCTACCGCGTTTCCCCTAATTCTCATATGAGAGCTCCTTCTTGAATCTAATGTCAATCTCTGCCTCTGTGACAAACAGCCAGACTGGACAATGTACGGGAACACTCTCCCGGGGCATTCCAATAGGCTCTATCTGCATTTATATTTGCTATTCTTCAAAATGTGTTAGAAACTCTGTTTGAATTTGTGGGACATGCAGCCTGATTTTTCTTCTTTTGACTACATTGAATAATTATTTAGAAGATCTAACTTCATTCAGCCAGGGACTGAGATTGCCAGACAAAAATCACTGGGTTTGTGTATTGGACAATACAGATGATTCTGTGGGTAAACATTTCTGTAAGTCTGGCTGAATAGATGGAGAAAAGCAATGACGATCTGAATTGCGCCTAAAGTGTTGTTTCCCAGCATCCCTCTATTAAAAAGTACACATTTCTGATAAGTTTATTTTCGGCTCTAATTCCAAACCCATGAAGCACATAGAAATGGGTTTTATTTATTTAAAAATAAAAAACACAAATGGAGCCAAAAATAATAGATGCAGACAAGCATTAACTCTCTGTGTGTCCATTGAGTACCCCTTACTCAAGGCCCCACTTCACAGAGACAAAAGCTTTAACCTTTTCTCCTCGTGGATGATTTTGCTTGTTGGTGATTAGATTGTTCTTTAATGTGCCCATTTTGGGATTGTATCTATACCCCCTCTGCTCAACATAAATTTAGCATTCTTGTACCTATTCCATCTTGTCTTTCTTGTCATCCCCCCACCTCCTAATTTTTATGGTTTTATAAATATTTTAACTTCGATTTCAGCTGTCTTCATAAATTTTTTAAAATACACCCCAATGTCGTCTTGTCCTCCATTGGAGCCTTATATCTGGAATACCCACATTATAAGACGACAATGTGAGCGCATGCCTCTTCCTCTCCCACTCCAGGCTCTGGCGTCTCCTGCTCTGCTGTGCCGTGGCCCAGGCGGCTGCCTTCTCTGCCCTAACCTTAATTACCTTCTGTGCTTAGTCTCTTGATTTACTCCAGCATTTGAAAACCAATAAAGACCCCTGGGACGGAGTTCAAGTCCTGAGCAATCAGGTGAGTTCTTCCCCTTAGAAGCTGTGTCACACTGGGCACAACGCAAGAACTTTCCAGACCACCACTGTCCTCTATGCATATGTGACTATTTGAATTTAAATTAAAGTTAAATAAAATTTAGAATTAAGTCCCTCTGTCACACCAACTGCATTTCACAGGCACATTTACTACCCGTGGCTAGTGGCTACCATGTCAGACAGTGCAAATAGGGAGAATTTCCATTACCACAGAAATTTCCATTTCTGCGTTGCTGGACTGTGGGTTGTCGCTGGGTGAGATGAGGAAGACGAACTGGATGATCTCTAAGCTGCCTCCTGCCTCTAAACTTCTAAGGCTCTGTAACTGAATGAAACCTTTCCCAGAGTAGCTGAGAAACCCCTACCGAAAGCCAAGGTTGGTTACAGGTGCAGAAAACAAGTACCAGAAGAAGAAGAAAAAAGATGTGTTTGCAGGGAAAGAAGGATCAGGCTAGGAAAAAAAAAAAAAAAAGAACAGCATCCTATCAGAGATCTGCTTCAGAATAATGGAAGGGGCAAAGATACCGAGTGTTTAGGCACAGTTTACATGCTGCCCAGGTAGCACCGTTAACGGTGTTCATGAAATGCATTCAAGGTTGGTCTAGCACACATCATGTCATGTCTCACTTTACCTCTTCAAGGGCTTTCCCCCTACTTAGCCATTTTTACTTTACATTAGACTCACACTTTGGTACTTTAAAACAAATGAGAACTATGCGGACCGGAGCGGACTGTGACTAGTGCCATCCAAGTTGGAAATCGGGATGGCTCAGTTTTTGCTAGTTTCACTGTATTGGTCATTTTGGTGGCAGCGGCAAATATAAGCAAAGAAATGATGTACGCAAATAAATTTCACAAATAAGAACAAGTGAAAGGAGATTGGTGTGTAACATTCTTGTTCCTACACCAGATACCTGGAGATGCTTGGTAGAACCAGCTGTCTCAAGTTATACCCAGAGGACCAATGCATCACCGAGCGAAAGGGTGCACGAATCCCTGTGTCGGGGGCAACCTTCTCCCGGGCACTCATCCTCCAGTGGGGCAGTGCTGACCCTCAAGCTCCTGGCTCTCACATATGTGGGAGGGCAGATGGGCAGGGATGGGAAGGAAGAGATGGAGAAAGAGAAGGAGTTAAAAGGACATGGTAAAAGAATTAATATACAGAAGGAAGAGGGTCACTGATGAAATGAATAACCTTTAGTTTTCCCACTATGACAACAATAGGCAAAATGCCGTTGTTGGCACGGCAGGCACTTCAAGCAGGTCTCTGGAAAGATTGATATTTCTATTTCCATGATATCTTATTTGCCATTGCGTCCCTCCTAAGCACCTAGCGCAGTGCCCGGCACATGTTAGGTGGCCAGTATATGTGGAATGGAGTCAGTCCCACGGCATTCTCCGAGTTTAATGTAAGCACAGAGGTGTGTTGATGGTCAGGAAGTTCCACAACCTTAGCAGCAGACCGCACTGTGCTCCCACTCCAGCAACACGGACTGGTCTCAGCCTCTGCAGGCTCTGTGAGCTTCCCTTTCAATGAAGTGGCGATCATATCACATTTCGGCACACACGGATTTGGTTTTGGGTTTTTGGTTTTGTTTTCTCTTTTAGCAATGCAAACAACAAATCTCTAAGATCTAGACTAAGAAAGTATTAAAATGCTATGAATATATTTAGGAAATGTTTTACCTCTACCACCTCAGCTTTGCAAAGTAGGAGATGGTTAAAGGCAATGAGGGTAATTTATTTGAAAAACAAAATTCAGAAGTAACAGGCCAAATAGTTTTCCCTGATCTTGATCATGTCACACATTTTTGCATTATTCTTCACTTGTGCTCATTCACAGCCATCCCCTACCTTCTCTGCCAGGCTGTCAGCCCCCCACGGTCTAACCCAAGGTTCCTTTACCCTCAGGGTTCTCACTGGATCCACCAAGGGGAAGTCCCAGCAGGCATTTGGGACAGAGACAGATCAAGGCATTTATCTCCTGGTTCTCTCCCTTCTCAGAGTCTTAGTTGTAGTGGAAACCCTGCACCTCTACAAGCACATTTCTTCCAGCTGGTCTCAATTTCTCAGCCCCAGCTCTTACCAGCCTTCTTGTCCTTGCCTTGCCCCTTTTGGCCTGTGAGTGGTAATGATTTCCCACTTCCGCTAATCCCTGGGAGCTCCAGCATCAACTCTGCCCCCCAACTTCATCTCTAGAGTCAATTAAATTCTCTTCAAAATCCCAGCTTTCTGTTTTATTTTGAGGCCCTGTTAGATAGATATACGCAGTTCTCAGGTTGGAAACAGGGCCACAGATCAGGTCTTAGTTTGGTCTCAATACTAGGAGTTAATGTGCTCGATGGTCACTACCAGAGGTGGACATGGGTGAATGAGAAGTCCCGTGCGTGCAGAGCTATTTCTGCCCAATGAATGCGTGCAGTACGGTTGGAGGTCAGAGCCATGTAACTCAGCATCAAAACAGAGAATGACAGGGTGATGACATGCTTAATCCAGTTTTAGCCTTCTATCCCTGGCCTGGTGCATGTGTTTCGGCCTGGTTTTTGAGCCAGGTCCCAATTTTGTTCCCCAGAATATGTCCACCCTTTCACTACATGTCTCTGTGAATCTGCAGATGCCCCATTCCTACTTCCCACTACGACCTCCTACCCTCTAGTAATTGAGGCACATGGATTCCTCCTGCATTACTTTCCTATGGTCCTGGATGGGTGGCTCAGTCGCTCTGTGAGCCATACTCTCTGCTCTCTGCTACTGGCCTTCCTCCAGCACATCCAGAGTCACACGCTTACCTGCTCCCACACCTAAACTTTAGGAGAACAACTCCAGGTTTAACCCGGTCGCAAGATGCCCTAGCTAGTCTCACAAAAGATGCATGAAACTTCCTAGTCTTTCTGACTTCATCTTTTGTACATTTCCAATGACAGAAGCTGTCACTGATGGTTTCCAGAAGGGTCTGTGACATTTTCACTGGGGTTAGACACAGAGATCTATACAATGACTGTCCTCCGGAAGCGAAGGGAGAGGCTGTTCTGAGCCTGAAGCCAGTAAAGGCAGTCTTGTACCCAAGAAAAGACTCCAGCCTGCAGTTACACATCCAAACACCCAAAGGAGATGGGGACAGACAGCAGCCATCCAGAAGAAGCTGTCACAGTAGCATTTGCCAACCAAGATCTGATTCCTCCATTAATGAAATACTGCACTTTAAAGGCAGGTTAAATTTACACTTCTACTCAAAACTCTCCAGAGATTTGAACATTTTAATTCTGAGCAGAATGTAATGAGTCCTTACATATTAATAAAGACATTTGTTGCTCTTTTTCTGTGCATGAAAAGTTTTCTGGGAAATGGACCTTGAAAGTAGGACCAATGAGAACCTTGGATTCTCAAATTAAACAAACAACATTTGTACCTCCTGGAAAATAATTGCTGTATAGCCTTAATTGTTACACAGTGGCATACAAGGCCTAAAATGAAAAAAAAAAACTATACAGAATCTTGTAACTGAGTCGCCCAGTCTCAGGAACAAGCCCCCGTGAATATCAGAAGAGAATATTTTGGAAACGGGCACTCGGAAGGGAATGAATGGGAGAGGGAGCGGGTGGGACACGGTAGGAAGAAGGGTGAAGCTTTGCGGGGCCCTGGGTTGGCTATTTGCATATTGGGGACTTTCGCCTGCTTTTCCTCTTTCAATGTGCATGACGCTATGTGGTAGGAAAAATGCCATCGAACAAAAGAGGAAATTAAGACTTGGATTATAAAGAAACGACCAATTTCACACCATCAGTGGAAGGTATGGAATTTTAAATGTGGCTCTTCATCCTCTCTGCAGTCCCACCTTTGGCCACTAGTAGTGCAGTGTTCTCCCACTATGGGGAGCAGGGCATACCTCTTGCGGGTTCTCTGGTAGAGGCCGCTTGGCCAGTAGGACTCAGTGGGAGCCGTGGTGTGACAGTCCTGACCCTGACCTCAACAGGCCTGTGCATTTCTACACGTGAGTGACAGCCCTGCCATCGTGATGAAAGAATGCGGCCAGACTAGTCCACTGGACCCAGGAGGAGGGGGAGGGAGAAACAGGAGCAGACAGACAGTGTCTCCAACCAGGTTCAGCCTAGAACTCTAGACAGCGTCAGACATGTAAGCCCATCCAAGACCACTCAAGCCTACATCAGTTGAACTACACAGCCACAGATATTGTGGTAGGTCACCGAAGTTTTATGGTGGCCCATTTTACACCAAAAGCTAGCTTATACATTGTCTCGGAGCTAGATTACTGGTCTGCAATAGTTTATAAACAGAATCCATTCATCAGATCGATGTTTACTGAGAAGCCTGAAATGGGAAGCATGTAAAAAGTAAGCCAGTTGCTGTTCCAGTCGTGAGCCACAGAGGCTCTATTCCTTTCACCCAGTGAGATGTGCTCTAGCACAGCCCCCTTCTTTGTGGGGATATGATGGACAGCATCGGGAACTCTCAATGCAGCAGGTGGTTACGGGTGTTCATTTCTCTCATATCCTAGGAGGGAAAACTCTGGGGATTACAGGATGCTGAGGAAGTCAGTCTCTGATAGACCTTCCTGCCCTCGGCAATTTGACTGAAAAATTGCTTCACACTATATTGATCATGCTTTTGTTTGAGCCACATTGGTGAGACCCACCGAGGCTTGGGAATTTAGTTACAGGCATGCTCATAGCCTCTGCAGTCTCTCGTCTGAAATAGAACCAATAAATTCTCCCAGGAGAGAAAGAATGTAGATGAGTAAGATCACGGGCGTCTGAGCTAAGAATGAGTCCTACAGCTTCCTTAAGCTGTGCGCCTCTGGACAAAGCATTTACCATCTCTACACTTTGATTTTCTCACCTGTAAAATGGAGGTGATAATAGTAACATACCGCATCTCACATGAGGGAACATGAGGAGGGTAATTATCATGGTTCTTGACACACAGTAAAGGCTTAGGAGTTCAGCAAAAACGGGAGATGACAACATGCTAGCCCAGGGCCCGGGGCGGCGAGGGGGACCCACGGTCCTGGCTCTCCCGCAGCCGGGGCTCCCCGCTGCGCCGTCAGCCTGTGAGGTCTGGCTCTGAGAACTCCTGATCCAGGCTGAACCTCAGCAGACTTCTGTCACTGTTGTCTGTCTATGCCACCTCCCCAGTTACCAGAGACAATCATGCTTAAAATCTGCAAGCTTAGTTAACTGACTCAGTGTATTTGGCAGAGGCGAACATGCTGCTTTAACTTAAAAAGAGAGAGCATATACAGCAGGGCAAAAGTAGGTTCACAGTCGTCTGTCTGGAAAATACAACAAATAAATGAGAATACAGGAATAAACTGTTTCACTTACTCACAACTATAAACCTACTTTTGTCCATCCCTGGATTTGTACTTCACAAATAAAATGCAATTGTATTTTGATTATATTCAGGTTGTAGATTTTTTTTGGTAATGCTTGTGTTAATTGGCTGGGATTAAGGAAACAGCTGCATAAATTCTCTTATTTGTATGTTCCCTACTTAGCCCTTTCCTTTTGTGTCTTCTCCACCCCACCCCACTCCCAACCCCCCTCTCTCTTTAAGCTCTCTCCTTCTCTCTCTCACACATAACTGTACAGCAAAGTGCGACCGGGAACCCGAAATTAAATGAAATTGACATCAAATTCCACTGCAGGCTACAAGGAAAAAACATCTTTATGCATGTGATGTTTTCCATTTAAAGCTAGAAGCTGAAATATAGTTTAATAACCAAGAAACTGAAAGAAAATGCTCAACACTTGCTCACATCACACGCCTCCCTCCATTATCGCTGGCCCTACACATCGGGGAAGCGGTTAGACTTATGAGGAAGAAACACAAGAGTTAAGTAAAGAACGAGGTAACGGAGCTAATAAATTCATTTCATTTAGTAGATTTCCAGCTGGCAGGTCCCTTTTAATGGGAAGAGGGAAGTAGGAGAAAAGTCAGACTGAGTGACTCATCAGATCCCGCAACGTGGGAGAATTAGATTTAAGTGAAAAAGGATGTTTCCTAGGAAACTACATGGTCTGCTTGTGGAACACCAAACAAGTGCAATTTCCGAACGACACCCAGGACTAAACTGATCTACCTCAGACAGCCTTATCAGGAGGGGGGAGATTAGCCGCCTTTTGTGTTTTCTTAGTTACTATCATCAAACTGTCTATTACGTGACAGCTTCACTTGCTGCATTTCTGACCTTCTGTAAAGACGGCTACGGTATTGGCTGTTACATAATTGGAAAACAATTTTCCCTATTTCCCATCTTTCCCCCATTCCCCCCCAAACCCTTGCAACATATACTTCTCCATCACCCCATTCTAACTTTAATAGAAGCTTCTAATACTGTCTTTGCAGAAAAGCACAAGATTCAGTCATTAGAGCCACTAAAAATATCCTTCCAGTGTGAGTCACCCAGAGATCTACACTGACTTACTCCCCTTTAACCACGGCAGTGAGGAATCTGTAATTCACACTGATAGGGCCGAGGAGGTTGATCTGGATTAGAAAATGGTCTGAAAATAGGTGGGAAACTTTTTTTTTAATACAGTTTATTACCCCAATTTGAGTATTTAACTCGAGTATGTTAACTATACAGAGTCTATTCAAAATCTTTACTTTAAAAAGGTTGATAATTAGCATGCTAACTGGTCAAAAAGCAGAGCTGTGTCATTCAAAGAGGTGAACTGTTTAATTCTAAAGGGTTTCTGGGGTCACAGATTTGAATCCTGTGGCTTGGAGAAGAGGCTGCTCCCTCCTCACCTCACCTCGCCACAGCTGTAAGCCACACCAAGACAGAGTTCTGACCATCCCTGCCCCTTGTAGGGCAATGATTGTTACTGTTACAACAACAGCTGCTGAAATGTGATCCACGTATTTACTCAACGAAAATGTATTTAGCCTCTAGTATATGTTAGACCCTGATCTAATTGTTGATACAAAGAGCGATAAGAGTTCCCCTCCAAAAGATTACCTTCTAGCAGAAGGAGACGATATAGACAATAGAAATTCAACAAAGATGGTAATTTCAGATAGTGGTAATTTCTACACATAAAATAAAGTAGGGCAATCTGATAGAATGATTGGAGTAGAGACTTACTTTGCTTCTCAAGCCATGTGTGGCCTGTCTGTGATAAGGAGCCACTATTCTCTCCCCACCCCCAATCCATTTTGGACAAAAACTTTTGTAAAATACATACAAATAACTTACAAGAAAAATAAGATTAAAATGAAAGTCTAATTTTTGTAATTATTACATTCAATAGACAAAATTACTCCATCAAATTGTGGTAAAACTTTCTGAATGTTTACTCTCAATTACTGTTCTTACTAATCACCAACCAGTGACAACAGACTGCAGAGGCCCCTGTCCCCACGCCTCATTTTGAGAGTAACTCACAGGGGCAGACCTGGGGGCCCTTCTCTGGAGCTCCAAACTGTCTCACATTGAAAATTAGAGGCACCTGCTATAGAACATCGCAGGTTCTTAATAAATGCTAGTCGACTGGCAATGGTTAATTTAGGGAATCTAATCTTATACTTCAGATGATTTATGGGTCTAAATTGTCTTTTGTATCTAGCCTAGTTATCTAGCCATTCCATTTTTAATACTGTTTCTTAGGCAAAAAAAATATGTTTAGAATTCTAACCAACCATCTTCAGAATAAATTTTTGCAGCTAATTCATTTAATGTAGCTTCTATATAGAGTGTTTTATCCTACACCAGGTGTTGTGGTGAGCATCTTACATACATAAACTCATTATGATTTTATATGATTATATACATATGGATACATATATATAATCACAACTTCTTTATTCATTCATCCATTAGTGAACAATTAGGTTGTTTCCATGTCTTGGCTATGATAAATAATACTGCTGTAAACAAGAAGGTGCACATATCTTCTTGAGTTAGTATTTTCATTACCTTTGGATATAATCCCAGAAGTAGAAATGCTGGACCATATGGTAGCTCTATTTTTAATTTCTTGAGGAACTGTCATACTGCTTCCCATAGTGGCTGCACCAGTTTACAACCTCGCCGACATGGTACAAGGGTATTTTTATTTTTTAGGTTTCCTTCTGCCTTCTGCATTATCTCCATGTCCTCTTTCTTATTTTCATTGTTTGTTTTGGTCTCTGACTGTGATGTTTTCCTCAACCGTGTGACAGTTCTTGCCTCAATGTTTATATATTTTAAGAAACTGTTTGACCACCCATGTATGAAGACAGATTTCCAGGGGTTGCTTCACTGGGTGGTAGTTTGGCTCCTCCATTTCGGGGAAGACCCACAACTTTCTGTAACTCTTTCCTTGTTTTCGTGCACTTGGTTTCCCCAGGGAGAACTCTTAGGCCTAAAGACACTCAGACAGGTACTTGGGAAGAGAAGAGAAGAGAACAAGCGCAAACAGCACTGTTGTTCATGACGCAACTAGACGAAAGCCGGAAAGACGTCCGGCGGCTGGTGTGCGCCAGGTGGAAGGCAGGCGCGGTGCCGCACACCGCACCGGGACACGGAACATAAGACACGCGGAACATCGAAGCACCGCAGTGCTTGGTGCCGGAGAACCAAAACGCCCGGGAACAGAACATTTCCGTCAGGCAACTATAAAATGTGCCACTCTAGAAGTGACAAAAGAAATGATGTGGCTTTCATACGGAAGCAAGACGTAGCACAGGCTGTTGGGGACTACAGTGCAAGGTCTAATTGAGTATCAAAAAGACTTCTAGGAAGACCTTAACATAACCATCATTCAGGTCTGTGTTCCAGCTGCAGAGGCTGAAGGAGATGAAATTGAAAGCAAGTATCCAAGAAGCCACTGACCACACACTGAAACAAGGCATGCTGATAATCACAGGTGACTGGCATACAAAAGTAGGAAATGAAGCAGACTCAAATGCCAATGAAAAACTTGGACTTGAGGTCAGAAATGAAGCGACGTTAGGCCTGTGGACTTCCGCAAAGTCAACAACTTGTCCATCACAAGCACAGGCTTCAAACAAGCAGATGACTGTATGTATGGTGATCACCAGAGGGCCGCCACGGAAATCAAATAGACTACGGAACTGGAGGCAGGAGACACAGAAGCCTTCTTCTCTCCACCAGAACAACCAGGAGCAGAGTGCATGACTGACCAGGCACTGTTAATATCAAACATTAGCATAAAACTGAGAAGTGCACTAAAAAAAATCTGAGTGCTAAAATATAATGTAACGTTCCTGATGGATTTAAACTCCACATGAAAAACAGATCTGCCCTGTGAAACTAAATTGACTGAGAACCAGAAGAACTGTGGATATAAGATAGAAATCTTATTACAGAAGAATGCAAAAAGAGAATGCCAGTGGCAAAAAGAAAAGAAAAACCAAAATGCATGACGAGAGAGGTAAATGGTGACGAAAGCAGAGTTAGAGTCCTGAATGCGGTTTTCAATGGCTGGCATGTGCAGATACAGAGAGCTACGACAATAATCAATAAAGGGATGGAAGAGAACAAGGACAAGGAAAAACAAAATATGTCTATCCGAAGATTCAAGAACTAAAGGGAAAACCAAACCTAGACTCTTATCTGCACATATGTGATCAGGAGAAAACAAAGGGAAGGTGGAAACAGTGTACTGAAAATGAATACAGGAGACAAAAGAGTCACAGGTAACTTTGACGATGATGCCTACGAGAAAAGCCTGACCTTCTAGAAAGTAAAGTAAAAGCTACCCTGAAAATATTGGAAAGGAAAAAAATCACCATGTTGGATATCGACAGAATTATTTCAAGCCACAGCGACTGAATCTTTCCAAATCATAACGAGAGTGTGTCGACAAATATGAAAGCCAGAACAATGGCCTACAGACTGGACACGTCCAATAGATACCTCGATTTCCAAGAAAAGAGATGCCAAGGAGTTCGGTAACAACAGGTCTCATTGGTCTCATTTCTCACTCAAGTAAACTGATACTCAGGTGGTGTGGCAAAGGCCTCATGTACAGCAAGAAATGCTGGATGTTGCAGCTGAATCCAAAAAAAAAAAAAGGAAGAGGCACTCGAGACTTAACTGTAAACATCTGTTGGATACTGGCGTGCTCCGAAGAGCTTCAGGAGATTTAGGAGATCAGTCTGTATTTCATGGACTACGGTAAATCCACTGACTGTGTAGATCATGAAAAACTACAAGAAAATGTAAATGAAATGGGTGTGCCTTTGCACTTGACTATGCTGATAAGTACCCTGTTTGGTAAACAGGAAGCCACTGTCAGAACAGAATATGGAGAGACAGAATGGTTTCCGACAGGCAAAGGTGTCAGACAAGGGTGCATTTTATCTCCCTATTTAGTCAGTCAGTGTGCAGAATATATCATACAAAAAAACTGGGCTAGACCCAGAGGAAGGAGTGAAAATTGGTGGAAGAAATATCAGTAACCTAAAATATGCACATGACACCATCTTACTGGCAGAAAATAGCAACGATTTGAAAGTGAGAGAAGAAAGTGCCAACGCAGGACGGCAATTGAACATCAAGGAGACAAAATTCATGACCACAGAAGAAATCTATAACTTTAACATAGATAATGAAGACAACAAAACCGTAACTGATGCCCTTAAATAAAAGCCACGGGGAGAATGCCATGTGAAGGGAGGCAGAGATTGGAATGATGCGCCTACAAGCAAAGGAACACCAAGAACTGTGAGACACCACTGACAGAGAGAAGAAAGGCACAGAGCAGGTTCTTCCTGTAACCCCTCAGAAGGAACCAGCCCACCCGACACTGATTTGGGGCTTCTAGCTTCCAGAATTGTGAGCCAATACACTTCTGTTGTTCAAAGGCACACTGAACAAATAGTCTGTGGTACTCTTTTAGGGCAGCCCTAGGAAATGCCCATGCTCAACCCATTTACTCTGTTTAGTGAGACAAAGACAAAACCATTGTTCTTATTTTTTCCATTGATTTTAGAACATAACCTTCGATATAGATGAAGGTCAGCATGCATGCACTTTTTTCTCCATAGACTGTTTTGTAAGTGGAAAAAATATGTAGTGATAAGAAATACATCTTACTCTTCTTCAAAACAGTACTCACGAGGGATAGAATGTTTTTTCTCGCAATTCATAATAAAATTAAAATGGCTATTAGTATTAGACACATGTCATAGAACTTAACATATAGGTAAAAAGAAAAAGGAAAAGGAAGACTGATAGGAATAGACTAGAGTGGAGAAATTTTCTACAGCTCGCTGTGGGGTTCTTTTGTATATTTTTTTTCAGGTTTATTGAGGAATAATTAACATACAACACTGTGTAAGTCCAAGAGATACAATATGTCGATTTGATACACTTACATGTTGCAGAATGATTACCACCATGGCACTGGCGAACACCTGCATAATACCACATAATCACTATTTCTCTTCCATGGTGAGAAAATTTAAGATTTACTCTCTTAGCAACTCTCAAGTATATAAGGCAGTATTATTAACTTTAATCACTGCACCATATATTAGATCCTCGCGTCCTCTCCATGTATTTGTGAATTTTCCAGTTATCTTCTAATTGATTTCTAATTTTGTACCATTATGTTTGGAAAAGATGCTTGATACGATCTGCATCTTCTTAATCTTATTTTGCGGCCTACCACAATTTATCCTAGAGAATTTCTTCATGGGTACTTGGGAAGAACAGTATTCTGCTGCTGTTGGATAGAACGTTCTGTAAATGTCTGTGAAGCCCATCTGATCTAACACATAGTTCAAGTCCAATATTTCCATATTGATTTTCTATCTGGATGATCTATCCATTGCTGAAAGTGGAATACTGAAGTCCCCAACTATTATTTATTGCTGTTTATTTCTATTTTCAGTGTCTTTCCTGGTGTTTATAGCACATTTATAAAAGTTTTCATATATTAGGCAACAAAGAATTTTCTTCCATATGCAACAAAGCATACTGTTACCTGAAATTATTTTGTCTGAACATATATCAATGACCTGTTTCCACAATAATGCAGCATAACAACCAACCATAACATTTCAGTGCCGTGCAACAATAGAAGTTTACTTAGTTCGTATGGTTCCTGTTCTGCTGGGATTGGCCGATGTAGGCTGGACTCCTGAATGCTTCTACTAATGCAGGCAGATAACGGATGTGTTTGCAGATTGGCGGGCAGTTGATGGACTTTGGAGGGTCCAAAGAGGGTGACTCATCTGATCCTGCTCCGTGTTACCTCTAACTCTTTTTCCTGCCTGTACACACACTGGCCCAAGCATGCACCTCACACAGCAGTGACAGAAATACAAGGAGGCATGGAGAAATATACGAGGCCTCTTTAGGCCTGGGTACAAACTTCCAGTTATAAAATAAATAAATAACGGGGCTGTAATATACAGCATGGTGACTACAGTTGATAATACTACATTGCAGATTTGAAAGTTGCTGAGTTTCAATAAAAGATGCCTTAAAAAGATATCATCCGAAGAAAAAAACTGTAATTATGCATGTTAACTAGAAGGCTTTGCAACATATATGAACATTAAATTATTTTGTTGCACACCTGAAACAATGTGATATGTCAATTTTACCTCAATATAATATTAGTGACAGATAATAAACTGACCTTACCGAACACAGCCACCTCACTCACTGTGTCAGTCATGGAGCCGGCCAGCCATCCACACACCATCACCAAATGATAGAAAGACTTCATCGAAACTCAGCTAAAAATTGCTTAGTAAACAAAAAGCAAAGCGGTACTTTTCATAAGCCAAAAAGAAAAAGATTTTCCTACACCCTAATAAGGAATAACCAACATTAGAAAATTAATAACCAACCAAATTAATAACCAAATTAATAATAAATTAATAACCAACATTATACCAATGAAACATTGGAAGTGGCTGATTAAAATACTGATGCATCTTTACATTTTCAAGATTTCCTAAATGATCAAATAGTATTTTAAAATAAAAAAAACCCAAAACAATAAATAAGATACCAGAGTTGTCCCCCCCCAAATCCCCGGAATTTATTTATAAAAATTGTGTATTTATTCTTACATGTGTAAACTTTAGTCACCTTCAAAGTACTCTCCATCTGATGCAATAATACTAATACACCTATCAAACCATTTTTCCCACTGCTCAGAACACTTTTTGACCTCATCGATTTTGATGCTTTTCAGTGCTTCTGCCATTTTTTGTTTCACCGCTTCCACATTCACAAAATGTTTCTCTTTGAGGACTTTTTTTTTTCATCGGGGAAACCAAAAAATAAAAGTTGCTTGGGGCAAGATCAGGTGAGTAGGGAGGTGAGGCACGGAGCCAAAAGCTGCCCAGCGCTCAGCGCGGCGTGGGCAGGTGAGCTGTGCTTGTAAGTCACCCACCTTGAAATGGGCACAAGTGTTGAAAGAGTCTCGAAAAAATTCACCGCGGCCAAATGCAGCCTCTCCCAACAACACCAACACCAATCCAGATGGGTTTCTAGAACACTCACCTAGCAGGGGAAACCTGTACGACAAGGGCCCCACCCTCCAAAAGATAATTCCATGGCGGGGGTGGGGGGTCCTGTCTTGTATTTAAAATACCTAAAAAATGTTTTTAAATGTGCAAATGCCTCCTTTCACTTAAACAGGAAAAAAAAAGTGTAGCGTAAAGATTTTCTTTGTTTTGTACTGAATATATTTTCATTTTTGTAATATTTTCCTTGATTTAAATTGATGGGTAATAACACTTATGAGGGGTTCAGGTGTATGCATAATATGATAAAAAATGCTTTGAAGAAAGATTCTCAGAACATGCTTTCATAATGTTTTGCTAGTAAGTATAAAAATCATTTTTCAATTGTTATGATAATATCCAGTGTATTCTTCCCCTCGGTTTCTTTCCCCAGCTGTCTCTCTTACCGCTTAGGAATAATTTTCACAAGGTTACCCATTCTAAATGTGCCAATAAATGTAATTATATTTATTTTCAGAAGGCATGGTTAAATTGATGGAAGCAAAAACACTATTTTTATTTATGACCATGGTAAATTTTAATAGAGAGTTTACTGGAGCAGTGCATAATGTGATGGCTGATGGATTTCACACGATTATGAGTCGATGTAAACCCCAGGGAATTGCTCAGGAACCTTCTCCCCTCCAGTGTTTCCGACTGTACTTGAGCGGGAGCACTGAATTAGAAATCAAAGGACTTAGGCAAATCCTTAGCCAGGAGGCAACACCTCCCCTGGGCATCCATTGTCCCTGTGATTGACCTTTGTCATAGCACCTCCCAGACTGTTTCACATCCTCTACATTATTTTTCAGGCTTCCCACTGCACAGTTAGCACCTTAAACAGAGAGCTTGGGTTATTCATCTTCATAACAACGGCACCTAGCAAGGTGCACAATAGCTTTTTGTTAAATGAGTGAGTGAGAAAACAATATGTGAGACGCTGAACAATGCTATGGATTTGTTTTCTCAGTGGGAAGGTGGCACCTTAGAACTACCAATTCAGTTATATTGTTTTATGTATTTATATGTGTTTTCTATGCCTTGGGACAAAAGGGACTGTTCCATTCACCTGGTTTGGCTCGCTTACCATAACAATCTGCTATTTCTATCACTTTCAGGACATAGAGAAGGCACAGAATAATCGTCACCAATCTTGGTAGCTCTAACCCCTGAAACAGTGTTCACTTCAATAAATGAACAACAGAAGAAACGAGGGTCTAGAAGCAACACATGCTGGCCTCACACTGCTCAGATCTTCCTTTATCTGGTGGGTGTGCCAACCCCCTAGTGCTGTTAGTATCGGCTGCTGATTGCTCACAGGCAACCTTTCTCCAGGCAATTGTCCTTGGTAGCTGCAGGCCACCTGGCCAAAGAGGCCGTCATTGCTCAGGGACAACTGAATGTAATGAATGACTGGCCTGTCTTGGGAAGGGGCCAGATCCTCGGGGAAAAACCACATTCTGGGGCTCTCGTGAGGTCACGCAGAAGCTGGCTCCCTCTGAGACCGCGGCCTTGTTTGGGGCCTTCACCACCCCTTCTCCTCTCTTCCCTCCTCTTCTCCAGACAGCCCCCTCCAAGGAATCGCTTGCAAAAAACTAATAGAAGATACCATTTCGATGCATGTTTGCCTTTTTATTAAACTTAAAAAAACCGAGTAACTGTAGTTGTAAGAAATGATACAGAGAAGAGTCCCACTTCGGGCAGGACAACGTAAGAAGCTCTGCTGAGCCTCTACCCACTGACACTGATAGCAAATGTATTTTCTTAAATTAAGTCTCTTATAATGGCCCTATGGGCAAATGAAGAAACGCTTACTTAAGAAAATATACTGTAACTCAAAACTGTGAGAGTCTGTGGAATCAAAAGCCAGACCTGACCCCCTCCCCACCGTCCCAGACCAGAGGGACAGAAACTCTACCCAGCCTGCTGCAGCCCAGAGCCCAGGGATCCCTCCGTCCATCTCCCGTCTCGGTCAGAGCGCTCTCTGCCTGCACAGGGTGGAAGGTGAGCATTTCTTACGTTGCCCCAGCTACCTGTTGCTGGGGTTAAGTTCCAGGTAAGTGCAACTGGACAGGCTACGGCTCCCTCCTTCTGCCCACCTGCTGGCATGGGCAGGAGTGAGAACCATACTTTTTCCTGTGTAGTTTGTCTGCAGTGGAAAGATCAGCCTCAATATTTAGCTAATGAGTAGTATAGGAAAAGGGAGCAAAGGGGATTGGACACTGAGCTTTAATGAACTGGGAGCATAAGCCTGTTTGCCCCACCAGGAAGCTGCAGCTTCACACTCCAGGGGATCATAGCGTTGCTCCTCCCAGGGGACCAACACTCCCCCCTTCTGCCCTCTGGTGCAGGACTGCTGGGGGCCCAGGGGAAGGTGCCGGTCCATTGAGGCCTGTCAGTCTGACTAGAGCGTGTGAACCTGTCAAAAGCCCACCAAGGCTATTCCCATACCTGTGAAATGGGAATAATAACTGCCTCATAAAATGATTAGGAAGTTTAAATTAACTTACACAATGTGAAAGAGTTTTAGAATCGCCAGTATATGTGCAGCTGTTGGAGACGGTTACCCACAGAGTGCATTTCCCACAGCCCATCGGCAGGCCCTGCAATCGGAAGTATTTGTCCGGGCCTGGCACCCTGCATGCAGTAGAGCCCTGGAGTTTAAAACACGCGTGTGAACTGCAGCAGACTGCCTAGACTCTAACTCTGGCTACAACTTACTGGATGTTTGCCCTTGGACAAATCATGTAAATTCTTAGAGACTCGGTGTCCTTATCTGTAAAGTAAAGGTAACATATTATCCACGTCATCTGGGTGGTATAAAGATTAAACTGGTTAACACACCTCATACAGTACCTGCTTCATGATTAGTGTTTACTAAATTAGCTACTAGTGTTTATTAATCATTTACCCAGTTCGTTTTGCCCATCAGCTCCTCTGGGAATAAGGACTCCAGTTTTTGAGTCATCCTACAAGGGTCAGAGGGCAGCCAGGGTCTGAGGACAGAGGATGAACAAGCTCCTGGGGCCATCACCCATCTGGAAGGAAACAACTAGAAAGAGTTCAAACTCAGTTAAAATCCAGTAAAGGGCGAGGAAGTATTAAGCCTCTGCATAATCCTTTAGCGCTGCTTACTTCCGTGGAGCGGCTGATTTAAATACTGTGGAGAAGATATCTTTGGAACGGTTTTCACAGCACTCCATTTCTGCTTCTGATTCACTGCCTCTGCCGCATGGCGCTGCACTGCAATTGGCTTCAAAATAAGCATATCTCCCTTCTATGTCTATGCCCATCATGTTCTTTTATTACGATGCTCTTGCAGGGTTAATAAAGTGTTTGTATTTGAATTGTTATATGTCAATCAAATGTACACCCCGGTCAATCATATATCTAACTTAAGGCGGAAGAGGGGCAAAAAAGCAGCTGAAATGACTCGGCTGACACAAACGCATGAAATCTATGCAGGGAGCAGGGTAAAAATATATTTGTTCTACTTGATTACGTTTGGAACAGAAAGTCTGTCCTCTTAAACCACCTCCAGCTAACTCTGATGACTCCACCATTTTTTCCTCTCCCCTTTAGGACTTATATAAACACATGCATTATGACCTCTGTCCCCCTCAGGTCAGTGCAGGGGGAGAGTGCAAATATAAAGCATCCGTACTATAAAACAACCGCATTATATTATCACCTTCAGTACCATCAACAGCACTTATGAAGTGAGTTTACAACAGGCAATTTAAGAAATTATCAGGTGAATACAACCATGTTAAAGATGAATTAGGATGCAGGGTTGTTTACACCACGTTTACCTTTTAATAACTGACTTGGGTAAATTACATCAGTCCTCTGAGCCTCACTGTCTTCATCTGGAACGTGGCTTCTCTGCCCTCACACTTCTCTCCCTCCAACCAATGCTCATCTCACAACCACTGGTGTGATTTTTGCAAATATGCATCCGGTCATCCCACCCACATGACCTAAGACCCTTCGGGAACACCTCATCACCACTAAGATGAAGTTGCGAATCCCCAGATTAATCTCACAATAATACTTTGTGATCGGTAATCTGCCACCGCAGGGCCCATATTCTCAACACTGTGGTCCAGTTGTAATATTCAGAGGTTTCTAACTGCACCATTCTTTTTCTTTATGTGAGCATTTGCAAATGAACCATATTTCTCAACATGCCACTTAAAAATCTTTCTCATCCTTCCTTTCCAAACCCTACCTACCCTGTGTTTCAAGGCTTTCTTGAACATACTTGTATACACTTCAATTCTGATGCATCATTGTACACAGTCCATATACTATATTTTCCCATTAAATTTTGAGCCCTTTTAGGACAAAAACAGTGTTCCATCCATTTGAATTGCACCTGATGTTAGCAACAATAGATTATTCACTATGTTCTGTGAGTAATTCATGATTAAAAAGTGGCTATTATAAGTTGAATCCCAACCACTGAGTTAAACATCAAAAAAAAAATAATAAAAGTTAACCCAAAGGAAGACAGGAATGAAGCAGGAAAAAAAAAAAGGCGATGAGATTGGTTACTCCTCATTTGAAGTTAGCCTCTTTGGAAATATTTATGCTGCATGCTGAACTAAGAACACACCATTTGGGAAAAGGGATACATCAACAAGATGCAGAAGAGTTTGAGGTTTGCCTTTAAGAGGAAAGTTACAAAAAATCTCAAACTTTATCTCTAATTACTCTCAGTAACTGACAGACATAACATGCAAGAATTTGGACTACAAGTGGGAAACAAAACTAGATCCCAGAAACTTAAAAAAACACCATAATTCTTTATAAAAGTCCATGAAATTAACTCTCATTCCATGTACTCTGCAACACTGGAAGCAGTGAAACATTTTCATCATGCTACATAATAAGGAACTGAGAAAAACCATAAGGGGTCCTTTAGCCAAACCATCGTCTGTGTGCCCGCGTTCTTCTTATCATCCACCTGAAACTATGTGTTCATTTTGACACCGCCATGCCTTCCATTGCTTGTTATATACTTTGTTATTACCCAGCTGTATAACAAGGTAACTGTCACTGGTTGGGATATTTTTTCTTGACAACTGTGTTATCATTCCTAACAGCCTTGTTAGATGCTTTCTCTCTCTCCCCTTTCTCCCTCCTGCCTCTCCTTTTATAAAAGGCTGTTTCAATATTTAAAAATTAATGTAATCCCCATATTAACAGTCAAAAGAAGAAAATAATTACATGATCCTGTGATTGATAAAGAAAAGCACTTGACGAAAAGACAATACTAATTCATAAAAACAAAAATCTCAGAGAAAATCAGGAATAGAAAAATGTCCTCAACATGATAAAAGACATGTACAAACAATACAGCATGCTTAATGGTGAAAGACTGAATGTTATTTCCCTAAGATTAGGAATAAGGCAAGGACGATTAGGAATAAGGCACCTTTATTCAACATAGTTCTGGATGTTTTATCCAGTGCAATAAAGCAAGAAAAGGACATAAACGATAAATGGGAAAGGAAGAAATAAAACTATCTGTCTATATTTGCAGATAACATGATTATCTAAACAGGAAGCCCCAAGGAATCTACAGGGGAAAAAAAGCCTCCTAGAGTGAGTTCAGTGAGGTCATAATGCAGCAAATAAATGTGCAGGAATCAACTGTATTTCTATTTACAGTCAAACCTCAGTTCACCAATGTCTTGCTTGGTTCTCTAACAATTCAGTTCTCAACCTACTGTTCATGAAAAAAATGTCTCAGTTGTCTAAGAAAACTTCAGGTATTGATTCTCTATGCAACAACCCTTCATGCTGATTGGTCATGTGCTTCTCAGACAACAAACAAAAGAGATTCGGTGTGTAAACAAATTGCTTCTCGAACAGTTTTCCAGAATGAATTAAATTCGAGAACTGAGGTTCCTCTGTACTAGGAATGAACACTTGGACAATGAAATTAAGAACACCATTTTAATTGCTCATAAAATAAGTTATTGCACTGTAAATCTAATAAAACATGTACTGAACCTGTATGCACAAAATGATGAAATGTTGATGAGCAAATCAAAGAAGATCTAGACAAATAAGTAGTCATACAGTGTTTATAGATTGGAAGATTTAACGAAGTAAAAATATTAATTCTTCCCAAATTGCTATATAGTTTTAACACAATTACTATAAAAACCCCAGCAAGAATTCCTGTAGAGTAATAGCTATTCTAAAACACATATAATTGGATAAAGAGAAGCAAAGAAAATATAAAAGTTAAAATAATTCTGAAGAAGTATAATAAAGCTAGAAGAATGAGTCTCCCAGACCGTAAGGGCTGCTTTGTAACTGCAGTAATCGAGACAGTGTGGTATCGGCAGTCGGATAGGCACATATCAATGAAGTAGAATAGAAAACCCAGAGATGACCCAACCCTGGTGCGGCCAACAGCTTCACACAACGAAAGGGCACAGAGTCAATTCAATGGGGGAAGAAAGATCTCATCAGCAAATGGTGCTCGCACCACTGGATGTTCATAGACCAAAACAAAACCAATAAATAAAACCATGAACCTTGACCCAAATTTCACAAGGGGCACAGAAATTACTCAGAATGGGTTATACCTTTTAACATTAAACTATAGCCCTTTTTTTTAGTAGAAGACACACTAGAAGAAAACACAAGGAATTCTTCAGGAGCTGGCACATGGTGACGAATTTTTAGCTGCGACACCAAAAGCATATGGCGATACGTTTAAAAAATGACCACTGGACCTCATCAGGAGGAAAAATGTCAGCTCTGAAAGACTGTGGAGAGGAGGAGAGATGAGCCGTGGACCCAGAGGGTCTGCGCACCCTGGAACTGACGAAGACCGCGATGCAGACTGCATTGAGGACTCTCAAAACCAAACCGGTGAAAAATATCCAATCCCAACAGGATATTTGAAAAAGACAATGTGACATTTTGCCAAAGGAGATGTGCAAATGGAAGACAAGCAATGAAAAGATGTTTGACATCATTAGCCATCAGGAAAATGCAAATAATGTATCACTCCACACGAGCAGACAACACTAAATGCTGACGAGGATGTGAAGAACCCGAATCACTTATGTACACTGTTGGGTGAAATATAAAATAGTACTTTCACTCCAGAAAACATTTTGCAATGTTCTTTACACCACCAACTATACTCCTCAGCATATATTCCAGAGAGATGAAGACGATGTCCATTGAAACCTGTTCACACATCAACCCAGAGTTCTTTCATTGGGTAAATGATTAAACAAACTGCAATTGCATTAATACTACTCAGCATTAAGAAGGAAATATCTACTGACACTTGCAACAGCCTGAATAAATCTCCAGTAAAGACTATACACTCTTTGATTACATTTATGTAATATTCTTGAAACGACAAAATTACAGAAGTGGAAAACAGACCAGTAATTGTCGTGAGCTTAGGAAAGGCTGGAACAGGAGAGAAGTGGGTGTGGATACAAAAAGGCAATTAAATTGTTGTGCCTTGATTGTATCAATGTTGGTATCTTGGTTGTGATATTATACTCTAGTTTGGCAAGAGGTCATCATTGGAGGGAACCTTGTCCATTGCAACTTGCCCTCTCTCGCTGCTCCTGGCACCCTATCACCCTCACCTGGAGAAGTACCCTAGGCTAACCTGCCAAAAAAGGAATAACACAAGGTGCTGTCACCTCGTCATCCTGGATGAGAGCTGGCCAATTGCCACACATGTGAATGAGGCTATCCTGAATTATTCAGCAGCTGGCTCACTTGCCAAGCGATGGCACATGCTTGAGGATTTCCAGTAAAAAAAAAATAGATAAATAAGTTCATTCAACCTAATCCTGAAAACCCACCCAATGAACTGATCCACAGAATTTTGAGCTAAATAAAGGCTGGTCATTTAAACTCTTAAGTTTCGTGATCATTTCTAATGCAGCATAAGCATCTAATATAGAGACTGAGTAGGTTCCCCACACCCACAGTCCCTGAGCACCAGCACCCCTCTGGACTTAAGCCCAGGACACAGGGATGGTCTGTGTGTCGGAGAACGGGGAGACCTCTTGCTGTCTGATACCACATCCTCCTCCTAGAGCTCTGGTCACACACTCTCCGGCCTCTGTCACTCTCAGCTCCAGGCCAGGGACAGCCTCTGATACCTCCTTTGATGGGAGTTAATTTTAGGACACTCATTTCGTCTCCTGAATGGATCCTGAGTCTGAAGGAAACAAAAACACTCCATCCCTTCTCATTTGACTCAAAGTCGCCTGTTAATTTCCAGGAAGTAGAACAAAAATTCGTGCTGGGACATTTCTTCCCTTCACCCTCTGCTTTTGAGCAGGACAATGTTGTTATAAAATCATGGCTTTGAAATCAGATATTGAGAGGCTTCTATTTAGATATTGGCTGTACCATAAAATAACATGTTGTTTTGGGCAAGTCACACAATGGACCTCTCTGAGTTCCATTATGTTCATCACTAAATTTTAAGGGCAAATATATAATATAATGCATGAGGTCAGTCTGGAAAAAGTCCAGCCATTGTTAATATAATGAGAATGGTTTGCATGACATTGATGTAACCTGGCAGCCAAGAACAGTGGACCGGAATGTGCATGTATAAACAACGATGACTTTACTGTGCTAGTCAGTACAGTAGACACTGTTGAGTGAGCATGTTACTGTGTGGGGCCCTTGCATTCAAAATGACTGAATAAGAAGAGCAATGAATCTGCATCAGATTTTGTGTTAAGCTTGAACATTCCTCCCTAGACACTCTTCAGATGATTCAGAAGGCCAGCAGCTGTGGGCACCTGGTGAACAGCAGCTTCATCACAGTAACGTGCCTGCTGGCACATCACGTCTCATGCCGAGATGTTTGGTGAAACATCAGATCATCATCCAGGTGACTCAGACCCCCTATAGCCCAGCTTTGGCGCCCTGCTAAAAACTAAAATGACCTTTGAGAGGGAAGAGATTTCACACCATCAGTGAGATTTAGGAAAATATGACAGGGCAGTTGACAGCTATTGGGAGAACTGAGTGAGGTCCCGGGGTGCCTACTTTGAAGGGGACCGAGGCATCACTATCCTATGTACAATGTTTCTTCTATCTTGTATCTTCTTCAGTAAATGTCTGTATGTTTCACAGTACATGGCTGGACACCTTCTGGACAGACCCATATATGGAAGAATCTGAAGCTTTGCATGACAGAAGGTAGGTGCTTAAGAAACATTAATTTTCTTCCTTAGAACTTTATACGCCATGTGCCTGTGCTTAACTCTAATCACTGACAATGAAACTATTGTTCCAAAACTCTAAGTAATTAATATCTTGGAGACCTGCTCACTCC
>PVKM010018837.1:0-24727 GCA_004027735.1 Carollia perspicillata | reverse complement strand
GACACCTAAAGGTCTGCAAATGCTAAGAAGCAAAATAAAGTTGTAGAAATACTGGGGACTGTGTAACAGGATGCGTAGGTCCAGCTCAGCACCCTGGTGCCGTGACCCTGGGCAGATTGCTTCAGGTGCTCTCGGCCTCTGTGTACTGTTTGTGAAATGGGAACTGCAAGAATAATGACCTCGTAGGGCTGGTGAGGAAGCTGGTAAGTGCAGCGCTAAGGCAGACCCAGCGTTCATGTTCTGAAAAACATTCTCCGAGGAAAAATTTCATCCTAGTAAAGTGCTTTGCTTTGTTGTTTAAATTTTTATTAGGTTGAATTGGAGAGTCAGGCTAGTGTGAGGTATGGTGAGAAGTCCTTTCCCTTGAATTTAGACAGACCTGAGTTTGAACCTGGGCTCTGTTCCTTTTTTGTTACGTGATTCTAGGCAGCCCCCTCATCCTCCTGAACCTTGGTTTCCTCGACTATAAAGTCAGAACAATACTTCTAAGGCCCTAATGGATGGTAACTACCCAATATGTGGTACATTTACTATGGCTGTTCTTGTAATCATCTCCACGATTTGTGGTATGGCACTGTCTCGTATGGGACAGATGTGACGCCGATGCAAATGGTTGAAAAAAATTTTCTATTCTTTATGCACATGTCAGCAATGATGTGCCTACTATTTTATAGTGAGTTGCAGAAACAAGCCTAAGTGTCAGCTATTTCCATCGAAGCTATTAGGAAGTATGGGTCATAAGAGAGAAAATAACATATGTAGGTTGTCAGCCAGGGTAGTAAACATCATATCCTGTCCCTTTCAGCAGCCGTGCACAGGAGTCACTTATTAGAGGTGAACATGAACATAACCTCTGGTTTCTCATTTGAACCACATGTATTGTTAATACATCTGGTTCAAATTGTTAATACTTGCGTGCATTAATAATATTGATGCCACATAACTAAATTTTTTACACATCTGGTATGTTTCTCTGACTGTTTTTCAGTATTTTTATTTACTGATTCTGTTTTCTTAGATTTTAAGCTCCTTCTTTAAAGTCCGCATTTTCCTTTTCAAGTTTTCCACAGAGTCTAATGTGGTGTTTTCCAGTTAGTAGGCTACAGTGATCTGTTGCTACTAAGAAAAACTTCCCGAAAGTGTATTCCATTTTTAAAGGTGTGGAAGGGCCCTGGCTGGTGTGGCTCAGTGGATTGAGTGCTGGCCTGAGAACCAAAAGGTCACTGGTTCTTTTCCCAGTCAGGGCACATGCCTGGGTTGTGGGCCAGGTCCCTGGTTGGGGGTGTGCAAGAGGCAACCGAGCACTGTTTCTCTTCCCCTCTTTCTCCCTCCCTTCACTTCTCTCCAAAAATAAATAAAATATTAAAAAATAAAATAAAGGTGTGGAGGGGAGTAGGCTGTTGATAGCACAATGTATTTAGCATGTGCTACATCTCAGGTTTAACAGACACTTAAAGCACATTAGTTTCTGCTTGATGACACCAGGCCCCACGAGATTTCAAGTTTGGAGGGAGATATTCTTTAGATTTGGTGTTAACACGAAGAAAGCCAAGTCTGTTTTGTCTTGGCCTATTTTGCTATAGTTTCAGAGAGTGTACTGAAACTTTTGTAAGGAAAGAAGTAGCTTTTCACTATTTGCTGTAGAAGGACGGTCTTTAATGTGATGCAGAATGCTTTTTCCTCCCTGCCAATTCACTGATGAAGCAGCAGAAAAAGTCACGGGAGTTAGTAGTTAAATAGACAACCTGTTGAAGTTGTTGCAGTGTCATTTCTCTGAAGTTTGCTTAATCTGAGTTTACTTGGCTAGTGTTTCTCAGAAGTTACAGTCCCCTGAGAACCTTGTTAAACTGCCATTCCTGATTCGGTAGACCTGGAGTGGGGCCTGAAACCCTGCACTTGGGAAGCTCCCGCTTTGCACCTCTCCGAGTAGCAAGGGGGCGTGTACACGGTGGGGTTCTTTCACGCCTCCTGTTCCTGTCCTCACCAGTCTGAGTGTGGGTGTTTCTCTTTCGTTTGTCCAGGTTTGGTCGCTGGCTACAGTAGCTACAGATCTTTGCCTCGGTCCGAAGTCCGATCCAGATTTGGAGACACCCTGGGCTCGGCATCCATTCGGGCGACAGCTGCTGGAGTCACTGTAGGTTGGGAGAGCTGAAAGCGAGCAAAATGAGCGATGGGAATTTTAGTCTGTCAGCACTCGCAAGGTTATCGTCTGAGAGGAAAGTGCAGCGGCCTGACGCATGAGAGGTGGAAGGGAGAGCTTTCCTTTTCGCACTACAGTAATTTCTGTGCCAACTCTCTTTTTATAGCAGGAGGAACTGGACACTACTTGTCATCCGTAACAAGGATTTCAGGCTCATGTGTCCTTGTTTATGCCCAGCCATAAGTTATATCAGTCTGAACTCAGGAGTTGTGAGCACAAGGACACAGAGTTTCGTCCTTGAGAGCACATTAGAGAATTGCATGTTAGCTTTTATGTTCTCCAAAGGCCATGATGCTTTCACCCATTAGACAGTTTATGAAAACGTTGAATTTGTATTTGACTTACTCCACTGAAATAGGGCACACTGGAAGTATAACATGCAAAAAGATTTACAGCCAGGTAAGCCACCTGAATGTCCCTAACAGCGAGGCCCAGGTCCAGACAGAGAAACGGGAAAGCGCTGCCTTTTTTCAGGGGAAGCGTTGCTCTCTTTACTGGTTGAGGCCAGACCTGGGACGTCATGCACTTACACCTGTTTCCTCAGAGTAACTCAGGGATGATGATGCTTGTTCTACACACTTCATGCGAGGCTCACATAAGATAGTGAGTGCGAAACACCTTAAGAAAGGTTAGACAGTGCTTGGTAGGAAAACTGTCGATATTATTCCATCACGAAGGCCAAGTCCCTCTGGTCCCTGCCTTGCATTCTAGTGCAGTGGTCCTAAATAGAGCAAAGGGAATGTAACTACCTAAAAGGTGAAACTCTTCCTCGTTGTTCTTATTTAATAGCTCATATTCCTGATCCACCTCCTGAGTCTGTTGCCTGCTCGCCATACCATGGTAGTGCAGTGTTCTCTGAGCACCATCACGGAGCTTCAGGTTATAAGTGTAGAGGAGCCCCTAGAAAGCACTGTGATTCTGCCTTGGAGCTTGGGGCTCGGGAGAGAGCATGCATGGCCTCACTCAGATGTTAGTTTAGTCTTAGTTCTTGGAGAAGCTCTGTTCAAGTCTGAGTCCATGCCTGATGCCAGCCAGAAGCTGTCAGATTAGTTTTCTAGGTCACTTGTATTATTTTGATATATTCTATTCCAAAGCAAATTTAGCCAAAATCAAAGTAGATCAAGCCCCTGGGTCTGTAGAAAGCCCCGGGACCTGAGAGGGGTTTTCGAGGATGAAATGAGCATCTTTTCTTCTCTATTCCTGAGGCAACAACCTGCATGATTGTGATAGTGTCCTCTCTCCATCTCTTCTCTTGACTTGTTTTCTCTCCTCTGACCTTATTTCCCAGGTTGGCTCATTACTGCCAGCTCCGGGATGTCCAGACCTTGGCCATGCTCTGCAGTGTGTTTGAAGCCCAGTCTCGGCTTCAGGGAATACCAAACCCTTTGGGACCTTTTCTCAGTCGTTCATCTAATCTTCTGGTGTCCCATAGTCGATACGTAAGCTTGTGGTTTTCTGGTGTGGGTCTAACGTTTCCTGAAGGTAAACTTCCATGGAGAATGGTGTTCTGATGCTGCTCCTGTTTGTTCTGCAGCCCAGCTTTACCTCCTCGGGTTCCTGCTCCAGCATGTCAGACCCAGGGCTCAACACTGGCGGATGGAACATAGGTCGGTATGGAACTGACTTAGCCCACGCTGGATGTTTAGTTCTCGAAAAGCTGCATGGGAATTGCTAATAGTACATAATCTTCAGTTGATGAATAGTGTCCATTTTTTTCTTTGTCATTTTTCTTTAAATTTAGTGGGATGGCAATACTGAAATCAGCAAGACCTGGACTTTCATGTTTGAACAGGCCAGTTTCTGGAAGGTCTTTCTGCCTTTCTGGTTGATTTACATCCCATGACCTTGAGACACTGACAGTGAGACTTCCCAGTGTTCACCCCCGAATCCTAGCCCTATCCCTCTTCCATCACATCTGCCACTTCGTTTTATGTACCTCTTTCAACATCGAGGAGCAAAGCAGAGTCTGATGCCAGCGGACCAGAAAGATCTATTTAATGAGTGCTGGTGTTTTCTGGACTCGTAAAGTTTCTTTTTAAAGATGATCTTCATTGTCCTGATTGTAAAAGTAATACATGCATAGTGAAGAAAAAACACAGCAGAAAGTGTTAGAGAAGACAATGGTAATCATTTATTGCTCCACCTAGAGATGACATCTGCTAACATTCCAGAACATTTTCTTCCAGTCTTGGTGTATGTAGGTGGAGGAGGGCTCATTCTGTATATGTGATTTTGTGTTCTGCTTTTAATTTTATCATGAGAATTTTCTCATGTCACTTAAAAAGTCTTTATAAATAATGACCGCCTAATATGCTACTGTATAACTATACCATAATTTGCTTAATCCTGAGAAAGAAGAACAAAGTTGGAGGAATCACTCTAGCTAATGTTAAACTATTCTCTAAGGTCATAGTAATCAAAACAGCATGGTACTGACATAAAAACAGACACATAGATTAATGGAACAGAATAGAGAGCCCAGAAATAAACTTACACCTTTATAGTCAAGTAATATTTGACAAAGGAAGCAAGCGCATACAATGGGTTAAAGATAGTTTATTCAATAAATGGTGTTGGGAAAATTGGACAGATAAGTGCAGAAAAATGAAACTATAATGCCTTACATCACACACAAAAATAAATTCAAAATGGATCAAAGACTTAAATGTTAGACCTGGAACCATAAAAATCATAGAAGAAAACTTAGGCAGCAAAGTCTTGGACATTGCTTGTACCAATATTTTATTGGATATATTTCTCCAGGCGAGGAAAACAAAAGGAAAAATAAATAAATGGGACTACATCAAACTAAAAAGTTTTTGCACAGCAAAGGAAATATCAACAAAATAAAAAGACAACCCATAGAATGGGAGAACATATTTGCTGATATATCTGATAATGAAGGGGTTAATACCCACAGTTTATAAAGAACTTAGAAAACTCAACACCGAAAAAAAAATCCCCCAATTTAAAAATGAGCAAAGGACTTATCCAAAGAGGACATACAGATGGCCAAAAGGTCTGTGAAAAGATGCTCAATGTCACTAATCATCAGAGAAATACAAATTAAAACTACAATGAGAAACCATTTCACAGCTGTCAGAATGGCTATCATCAATAAATCAACAAACAACAAGTTCTGATGAGGATGTGGAGAAAGGGGGACCCTTTTGCACTGTTGGTGGGAACGCAGATTGGTGTAACCACTGTGGAAAGCAGTATGGAGATACCTCAAAAAAATTAAAAATGAATCTGCCTTTTGACCCAGTGATCCAGCTTCTTGGAGTATATCTGAAAGAACCCAAAACACTAATTCAAAAGAGCATTAGCACCCCTATGTTCATAGCAGCGTTATTTACCATCTCCAAGATACGGAAGCAGCCCAAGTGCCCATTGGTCAACGAGTGGATAAAACAACTATGGGACATTTGCACAATAGAATACCACTCGGCCGGAAAAAAAGAAAATTTTAGTCTTTGCAACAGTATGGATTGATCTGGAGAACATTATGCTAAGGGAAATAAGCCAGTCAGAGAGAGACAAATACCATATGATTTCATATGATAGTTCATAGATACATAGAATCTAATGAACTAACGAGGAAAATGGGGACAGACTCATAGATGGAGAGCAGGCTCACAGCTAGTGGCCTGGGGGAAGGTGGGAGGGTGGAGGGATGGACCAAAAAGGGAAAAGGACTCACCGACAGGGACAACAGTGTGGTGACTGCTGGGTGTGTGGGGGGGGGGCGGTGGTAAGGGGACTAAAAGGTAATAGAAAACAATACAAGAAAAAATAAATTTAAAAAAGTCTTTATAAACAGTGACTGCCTAATATGCTACTATATCACTATCCCATAATTTGCTTAATTATTATGTGTGTACTTAATTATCAGATTACCTTAATAATAAATACCTAGACAAAAAGGTTAGGCTAGGAAAGGGTTCAGTTTAGTTGTATTTCTCAGGATCTTCAACTTAGCTTATTTTTCTCCTGGGGAATAAATTGGACACGCACTGCTTCATGAGAGTTTTTAGATACTTTTCACACTTTCTCTGATGCTCATTTTCCCTTCCCATTTGATTTTCTGTAGCAGGGAGAGAGATAGAACACATTTCTTCACCTTGGGGAGAGTCTTCACCAGAAGAAATCCGCTTTGGGAGTCTGACCTACAGTGATCCTCGTGAGCGAGAACGGGACCAGCATGATAAAAATAAAAGGTAACCATCTTCCCAGGTGAGAGCTGCCATTTCCTAGTGCTTAGATTCTCCCAAATTGGACTCTTGTGTTTAAAAAGGTGTGTAGAGTGCCATTTAGTGTTAAGCTTTTTTTTTTTTTAAGATCGTTTATGTATTTATTTTTAGAGAGAGGGGAAAGGAGGGAGAAAAAGAGAGAGAGAAGTACCAGTGTGTGGTTGCCTCTTATGCCACCCCTACTGGGGGACCTGGCCCGCAACCCAGGCACGTGCCCTGACTGGGAATCGAACCAGTGACCCTTTGGTTCTCAGGCCGGCACTCAATCCACTGAGCCACACCAGCCAGGGCTCAGTTGTGTTTTTTTGAAGGAACTGACAGGAAACCTTTTGAATTTTGTCTAGGCTCCTGGACCCCGCCAACACCCAGCAATTTGATGACTTTAAGAAATGCTATGGAGAAATCCTCTATCGCTGGGGTCTGAGGGAGAAGCGAGCCGAGGTGCTGAAGTTCGTGTCCTGTCCCCCCGATCCTCACAAAGGCATCGGTGAGCATGCCGCCTCTTCTTTTCCTGTCAGTGTCTGAAAGCTTCTGTAATTTAACTTGTCCGTAAGACTCGGAATGAAGTTTTAGTTTCTTGTTTACAAACAGAAATTTCTGAAGCATTTTGAGTCTGTTTTAAACTTCTGAAAATCCTTACATTTCATGACAAGAGTAAATTTTAATTGTTAACAGTAGTTTTCTATATGATACTCAGATACTGATTGGAAGTTGGACTATTCATTCATTAATTCAGTTAATATCTATCAAACTCCTCTTAGGCACAGTGCTAACACATTTTTTTTTTCTTCATGGAACTCACAGACTGGTGGGGGAGAAAAATTAAGTAATTAAAAATTGTCATCAGTATTTAACAGCAAACAAAAAGGATGTGGAGGCAGGGAGAGCGGGGTGGGGGGGTGAATTTTAGAAGCTGCGTTGAGGTGTATTGTGAAGGCCTGTCCGTATGTTGCTGAGGTCTGAAGGGCAAGGAGCCGTCTGTGCAGAGGCAGCAGGAAGGGCATCTAGGCGGAGGGAGGGGGCCTGTGGGAGAAGTGACTTGTCGTTTTGAACGAGCGACGGAAGCCTAGTGTGGCCAGAACACAGCGATTGAGAAGAGTGGTATAAAATTAAAATTAGATAATTAGATTATAGTTATAATCTATATCGTATTTGTAAATAAAAAGATGAGTAGGATAATTAGGAACTTCTAAGTAAAGAATTCGAATTGTATCGTAAGTCCAATGGTAAACCTCAAAGGGCATTGAGAAGTTACTTGCTCTGGTTTCCATTTTAAGAGGATCACTTTGCCTGTTACATAAAGAAAAGACTGGAGGAGCAGAGGCAGAGGTAGGAGGACTGTTGGAAAACTGTTTGAGTTGTCAAAGAGAGACGGACGGCCCAGTCTAGGGGTGATGTCAGTGGCACTGGGGAGAGGCGGATGGATTAAAATATGTTAGAGGTAGATTCACTATGACTTACAGACAAATTCAGTGTGGGACTGAGGAAAAGAAACAAAGCTTAGATGACTCCTGGGTGTTCAGCTTAAGTGACTGGGTAGATGCTGGTGCCATGTTCTAAGATAGAAAAGACCGGAAGAAGATTGAGAGCTCAGTGTGGGACCGTCAGACGTGATGTGTGACATGTCAGACTGTGGGAGTCGTGTAGGCAGTCAGATGTGAATTGGGAGTTCAAAGGAGAGATTGGGGCTAGAATTGGGAATTTGGGACTCCTCAGCACATAAACAGCATTTAAGCTGTGAGAATGGGTGCATTTACCTGGGAGCTGGTGGCGGGGAGGAAGAGTATGGGGGAGCAAATAAGAGAGCCACCCACCCTGGGCCTTGAGAGGAAGCTGGTACTGGAGCGTGAGGCTGGGAAGAAGAACCAGAAACAGGGACTTAGAAGGAGTCACCGCCCTGCCCACTGTGGCTTGGTTGGGTGTCCTCCCACAAAGCAGAAGGTCCCCAGTTCAATTCTCAGAGCACATATTTGGGTTGTGGGTTCGGATCCCAGTCAGGGTGCATTCGAGAGGCAACGAATTGATGTTTGTCTCTTACATCAGTGTTTCTCTCCTCCTTTTTCTCTCTCCTTTCCCCTGTCTCACCTACATAAATACAAAATCTTTAAAAAAAGAGTAAGTCACCAATGATCAAGACCATGGTATGAAAGAAGCTAAGAGAAGAGATGGTTTTTAAAGGGCGAGATGAAAGGCCACTAAAGAGGGTGGGCTGAACACACAGTGACTCCTCTCTCCCTTAAGTGTCTGTGTAGAGCTCTTCTGAAAAGGCCTAACCATGCTGGGAAATGTAACGTTGGCAATAAAACTCGGGACCTGGGAGGTAGATACGTTAGTGGTAGGTGACTTTATAGGGCCTGAGAGGGCTGAACCCCAAACTGGCAGGCAGAAAAACAGTAAGACTCATGGCAGAACCTACAGATGGCTCAGGAATTAGGGGTACCTGGTACCTCTGGAAGTGGTGTGAAGGTGAGATTGAAAACTGGAGTATTGTTTGGTGGCCTTTGCAGGGTCCCAGGTCCCTGCTGCTGGTTTGAAGAGCAGGTCCCTACCCTTCCTCTACCGCTGCGGAAAACTGGAGGCTCATTCGCCAGAGAAGGGAAACGCATTTCCAGATTGGAAGGGCCTTTCCCAGCACGTAGCATGATAAGTGAAGAAAGACCTAGGTTAAAGAGAAGACCCCAGAAGCTTCCAGAGGCAGAGTACAGGTTACGCACAAAGGGCCCTTCCCAGAAGCAGTGAACTAGACACTGGAAACTAGATGACAACGTAGCAGTACCTTCAGCATTCTCAGGAAAATGATCTCTGACCTAGGATTCTGTCCCCAAACGACCAGTCGAGTGTGAACGTGAATGCGCGGCCTATTCAAAGAGGGGGAGTGGGTCCAACCAGGAAACCAGGGGGTCGGGGCGACAGCGAAGGGAGAGCTGCGGGCAGACCCGGGGTAGACCAGCCCAGCTCGGAGCTTCCGGAGCAGTGTCTCCAAGAAGAGAAAACTGGAAAAAACATGGACTGTATTTCAGTGTTCAGTGTCTTTATAGAAGATTCAGGTATTTAAGGGAGAGTTTAGAGATGAACTACTGATAATTCACAGCAAACTAAGCAGATGAACGAAACAAGACAGTTACCAGCTCCGGGAAAGTTAAAATGTGCAAGACAAGGGAAGTTGTCATGGTATGTGGCTTGAATAATGTGAAAACAGGACAGCGATCCACCCAAATGGTAATAGAACTAACTGTCTGGGGAAGATGAGGGACAGGTGGTGTGTGTGTGGTTGGAGGACTGGGGAGGGAGAGTACCTCCACCGCAGAAAGTTGATGGATAATGCTGAAATGTGAAAACTAAGAAGTAGCTTTATAAGCAGATTGTTGAGAGACAGGGAGGTAAAAACAAAAGAAACGGTTAAGTGGATTGAAAGGCTTTTCCTCGGGAGTGGTGGGGGTGGACAGCAATGCTGGTTTTGGTAATTTGACATAGTGTGTGGAATATTGAAGTTGTGTGTGTGTGGCTAATAGGCATAGCTGTCGTTAAACCACAGTTATCAAGACAGTCTGATTTGGCTCACAGTTTACCTTCACTAGGACTACTATAAAATTTTCTCCAAAGTGACTGTATTTAAAAAGTATTTGTTGGTGTTTTTATGATGGCCAGTTGTCTTGAAGCAGAGGAACTGCCTGTTAAGACCAGAGGAAAAAACCAAGGGAGACTTGAAGATTCGGTGGCAGAGGGAGAAGGGGCCCCTCTTGGAAGGCTTTTGTTCTCTCAGGGAAGTGAGAGAAGAGGCCGTCGGTGACCGAGGGGAGCATGGGTGTGACGGAGGCGTTTTTGGAGTGTGGCCAGGACATGAAGTGGCCACCTGGGGAGTGGAGGAGAAACAGGGTCAGACCCCTGCACAGTGCTGTGCGACACACACGATGGCGGGCCTTCTCAGGACCACTCAGGGCAGACGGGCAGGCAGGTGGTGGGGGTCAGCCAGGGCGCAGGTTTAATTGGGTGGTACCTCGGAGGGAGAGGAGGGCAAAGGCATTGAGCGTATTTGCCAAAAAGTGATTATAAAGTTGGACCATATAATTCAAGGCACCACCTAAGGGGAAATTGCCATCAGAAGGGGGCTGATGGGGGGTGAAAGTGAAAGTGAAGGTGGTAGACTCGAGGTGAGAGGGCAGTGACCTGAGAGGTGTGGTGTGCAGAGGGTTAGTGGCATGAATTCCGAAGACACCAAGGATCATGCCAAAAATTAAGGTGGAGAGAAGATTAATAACCAAGAGAAGTTTTCAGTGTTTGGAAGTGTCATCAGTAGGTCATAGCTGAGAAAAAGAGGAAAGGCTGGTGAAGCCATGTGGCATTAGGCTCAAGAAGAAAAGGGACAGTGTGGGGGCAGTGATGGGACACAGTGCCCACCCGCCCGCCCCTGCTTCTCCAGGGAAGAGTATAGGGAGCACAGGTGAAGGTTTGCACCGGAGGTGGCACTGGGATGGGTGGGGCTGGGATTAGCCCTCGGGTCTCTTCCAGGAGGCTGGGGACCAGTCCTAGCAGACCGGTCCTGGCATCTTCCCCAGTGGTGAGGGGCACTGCGGGTCCTGACCTGCTGCTTGGTCATCGGCAGGCAGGTAGGAAGGAGATAGAGAAGACCAGCTAGCTCTCATCTGAGTGTTTACCGAGTCCTTCAGTTCTTTCGACACACACTTGTTCATCGCCTTCTGTGCGTCAGGCCCCTGCCGCCGTTGAGAGTGGGAAGAGGAATGAGACGCTCAGGCGCGGGGGGCTTGACTAGGATCTGTGCAAGCCAGGCACCGATGCACCTGCCGCCCACACCCTGCCTTGCGGGGCCAGCAGCTCCTCTTTATAACACTTAGTGGGACAGTAAAAGAGGGTGTTCTGCTCATTAAAAAAAGAAAATTGAAAATCATTGGCCCGACAGGATACTACAGAGTCCTCAAGTGTGTTCATCTTCCTTAGCTCACAATGCCCAGTTTGCTTGTGCAGAACTAAACTCACGTGTCTCTTGTTTTGGCCATGTCCAACCGCTTCCAGAGTTCGGCGTGTACTGCAGCCACTGTCGGAGCGAGGTTCGTGGCACGCAGTGCACCATCTGCAAAGGCTTCACGTTCCAGTGCGCCATCTGCCACGTGGCGGTTCGAGGATCGTCCAATTTCTGCCTGACCTGCGGGCATGGGGGGCATACCAGCCACATGATGGAGTGGTTTCGGACCCAGGAGGTGTGTCCCACCGGGTGTGGGTGTCACTGCCTGCTCGAAAGTACTTTCTGAACTGACAGACCGTGGGCATTTTCAGAAATCCAAGAGGACCCCACAAGTGCCGTGTGACAAGCTCTCTGCCGGGAGAGAGGCCAGAGAAACCCATTCCTAACTAGACTCGGGTATGTTTCCCTCACCAGCTGCGTGAGCCTTGGCCCTCTCCCCAGCATGGTTGTTGGTGGCGTGGATGTCGCTGGAGGTGGGTGAGGGCAGGTGGGCAGAGCCGTGCAGCCAAGTAGAAGTTTTCTTGAAGAAAAGCACCTGCCTCCTGAGCCATGTTAACTTTAAAGGTGTTAGCCTTAAGCCACCAAACAGCATCCTTTCTGATGCCATTACAGAGACCAAGATCAGATGCAAAGGACAGTCTCCTGAGCCAAGGACAGTGGACATTAATTTAGTTGACAAGTGGGCCTATGGTATGCTTTGGTACAGTTCATGAACTGATGGGTAGTCGTCTTCTAAAATAGAATACTTAAATTGTAAATATATGGTGTACTTAAGGGTTCTTAAGATGTATTTTTTGTTCGTTATTTCTCTTTCAGTTGGTCTCCCTTGGCTAATAAAATTCTAGTAATTGTTTTTTAAAAAGAGGAAATTCAATAATGATTTAGTGAATCTTATTTTACTCAACTTCTAATTGAAGTTAACTCTTGGACAGGAACCAATTATTGCTCAGATTTTCAACAGAAATGCTGATTTACTTTGGTCATCTGGCAGAAGAAAATGGAATTTGACATTTAAGGTTCTTCTCAACCCCAAGAGTCTTTTAATGACTTTTTCAGCAGAAGGAAAGCGAGGGGGCCCCGTGGGGCGCTGAGGTGCCGGTCTCCGCGGCCGCCGTGCAGGCCGGCCCTGCTCCGGTGAGCGCCCTCGCTCGGGCCCCGCGCAGCCTGCACCTGTTTGTCTGCGCTGCACCGCTCACGACTCACGCGTCCACCCACTCTTCAGAACCACAAACGCTTCGCGTTTGGTGTGTGCCCGGAAAAAGAAATCTTTTTGATATTGCTACTGAAATTTATATTTGTTTCTTAGAGTTGTACCATTTCAAATTGATTAACAAGAAATACAGCTGCATGTGTCACTGTGTTGCACATCATTGTGTTTTAAACTACGGGCCAGGACTCATCAGTGGATTGTGGAATCAATTTAGTGGGCAAAAACCAGCATTAAAAAGATGAAATCAAGTAGAAGAAAAATGATCAGGATGACCATTCATGGTTAGGGTAAGTGTCGTTCCGTGTAACTTGTTTATGAGCGTACATGCGAAAACTGGCACCCGTGTAGAGTGGGTCACGATGTCAGCTCATTTCTTACTGAGGCTTGCGGTCCAAACATTCTCAGAACACTGTTTTGGATGAGGTTTATCCTTTGTCCCTTGTGCTACTTGGTGCAGAACGACGTGACATAAGAAAAGCCTAGGTTCTGCAGTGAGAGCAGGGACTCCACCCTGCGCTCTGCTCCGAGGTCAGATGCCAGGGTCTGCGCAGAGCGAACCGAATAACGAGGAGCAGCAGGCACCTGGGGGCTGACAAAGGAGGCAGCCGAAGAAACCGGAGTTTGTTCTCCTGGCCTCCCACTTGGTGGTGGTGACACTGCCCTCACGGCGATCACAGAGTAGACTGACCAGTGTCACTGACGTGCAGGATCTGTTGTGTTCCTCTGTGAAGTCACACCATCTGCAGAGAACAATGCTCGCCTGTGCCCCACTCTTCAAGCTAATGTAAAAATATGTCCCTGTCTGTCCCCATCAAGAATTAGATGTGTTTATTGTCTTAGTTTATATGTTTACAGGAATCTTCTAAACTGAAAAAGCCTTAATAATGGGTATAAAGAACTTGAAAGCTTAAAACATTATGTAATGTCTTCTTTCTTAAATTAAATTTATTGGGTGCCACTGGTTAATAAGATCATGTAGGTTTCTAGTGTAGATTTCTATGATACTAGATCTGTATATGTACACTGTGTGTCCATCACCTAAAGTCATACCATCTCTGTCTTTTTTAAATATATATATATTCCTTTAGAATTTCTGAGTTACCAGAAGAAAAGTCTAATAATTTAAAAATACTTGTTATTGGAAACATGTTGGTCTGGGTGTTGGTCATGGTCGGTATTCTCTATGCCTCAGAATAGATTATTACAAGCACCTAAGTCCTTTTTTGTTTGCTTGTTTAAAAAATAATAATACAAGCTATGTTCCAAAGTATCCCTGAACTTGGCAAAGAAAACAGAGCTAGCAGCCTTATTTGTGCACCAGAAACAAAAAGTTGCTTAGGTGGCCTGCCGAAAGGGTAGGGGAAGGGCTGAGCCTTCTGAGTAACCGTCAGCTTGACTTTGTTCCCCTGTGCATAGGCCCCCATAAAACACAAGTACTTAGCGTTTTCCTTGGTAACGCCATGTAGACAGAATCAAGATTGCTTTAACTTATTTGGTAGACTTTCACCTAATATAAAAATACAGTCAGTCTGAGGTGCTGAGTTCACATACTGGGAGCTGCTTTCCTTAGTGTTCAGTGATTCCCTGGTTGGCTGGCAGAATGTAGGGGAAAGCTGGTTCCTCAACGCAGCAGGAACTTGAGGGAAAGACAGGAGTCAATCATTTTGTCAGAAGACCGACACTGAAACGCTGAAGGGCGGGGGAGCTCGGTGGTGGTCTCTCTGCAACAGGACAGTTTCTTAGAAGATTGATTTTACCGTCAGGGGAAAAACAGTTCAGAACACGGGCTTATACATAACACCATCTACTTTATGGCTTACTGTTTCATGCCTTCCTCAGAGTTTGAGCTGGCAACAGGAGCTCATACACACACTCAGAGGACAGGTCGCGGGGGAGAACACACACACAGCTTAGCTTCCTCGTTCTCCTTCAAGCTCACTGTCCTCACCAGAACGAGGACTGCATCTATCCTGTTGGCATTCCGTAATACTGGCACATTTATTCCACAGTATCTCTGACTTGGTACTTTTCCTTAAGTCTAAGAAGGTCTGATTTAATTCACCAAGTATTTACCATGAGATGAGCACCTGGGCAGAGGCGAATGTAAAGAATGTGGTCTTCACCCTGTTAGAGTATAAACCACAGCCAGAATTCAAGTGTTTATATAAACGCTCACACGGCATTGTGCTCTTGGCCTCCGCGGGGAGGAAGGAGTCACTCCACTGAGGGCAAAGATTGTACAGAGAAAGGCTTGGCTGAGTTTAAGGGCGAGTGTTCTTCAGGTGGGGAAGAGAGGGAAGGCAGGGATAGGAAGGGCTAAGGCAAGGGTGGACAAGCGGGCATGGCACTTGGAGGCACTGTACGTGGTTTCTTACAGGCAAGGCTTGGGCCGGTGCGGAAAATTGAAGCTGGGGAGTAGGGCAGGAGTCAGAGCACAGTGGGTCCTGACAGTGTGCCAGAGAGTGTGAGCTTTACCTGCAAGCGAGGTCTTCTCCGCCTTTCATTATCTACCAACAACATAAGGGATGTTCCACACAAATACAGAGCTCCGATTTTAATTTTTTAAAAAATCACTAACAGAAGTGTTTAAATCAGTCACACCAGTCATCACTAAAGAACATATCTTTGGCTCGATGATGTGTAACATAAAGGATGGGTGAGATTCTGTGTCTGTTCTGTTTTAATTTTTACTCTTTTCCCTGTTAAGTAGAAAAATCCCAAATGTGTTATGACAGGTCATTGAGGATGCAAACAAGTGCTTGGTGGTTTTTAAACTAATTGGTGTTTCTGTCTACAGTCTCCTGAGAGTCTTGATATTTTGATGTGATACAATTCTTGATATTTTTTATTTAAACATGGATAATAAATTATGGAGAGACTTTCCCCTGAACACTTCACTCAACATTTTGTCCAGTGGGCAAAAAATGATCACATTTCTCAGAAGCTGAAGAAGCAATAATTGGATTCTCATTCCTCTTTTTTTTCGTTGCAGCGTTTGGCTGTGCCTTTAAAGATATGTGCAGTGATAATGTCATCTGTTCCTTTCTCTAACAAGCAAAGAAAATCATCAGATTTTGGGAAGACTTAAATATTTGTCAACAGGTTAAACTGTTAACCTGTTGAGTTATTGAAGTGAAACTGGAAAAGTCTGTGTTCATGCTGCCTGTCACTACCAGAACCGATACATAGAGACAAGGGTTGAATCTTTATGGGAGCTTTATTCAGATGCCGGCAATCTGAGATGTTGGGTTATATACCCTAAAAACTGTCTTAACATCTTATCTCAAGCCAACCTTTTTTTGTAAGGAGTAGAAAAGGGCAGGTAAGGGGTTTGGAATTTGGGGAAAAGGCTAATCAGATAAAAGTTGCAGTCTGGTGATTTTCCTAGCATCCTTTCATCTCCGACCAGCAGTTCTTTCGCTGCATCCTGGTCCACAATGGCCAAGGTACCATCTTGATTGCTTGCAGTCCTCCTGGGCACAAAGGTTGAATTGTTGGCAGGCCTCCTGGAGTCAGGGTTGGTCTGGTCATGCATTCCAGTTCCTGGAGCAGTAGCTTTCTATATGCATTAATCAGTAAGCCTATTAACTATAACTAAAACTAAAACATTTTTTATTAAAAATTTTTATTACTGTTTTTAAAGATTTTATTTATTTATTTTTATAGAGGGGAAAGGAGGGAGAAAGAGAGGAACCTGGCCTGCAACCCAGTCATGTGCCCCAAATGGGAATCAAACCGGCAACTTTTTGCTTTGTGGGATGATGCCCAACCAACTGAGCCGTGCAGGTCGGGGCTAAAGATGTTTAACTCTTGAGTTTCCCCATTAGAAGGACATTGGGTTGTTTCCAGTTTTGAGAATTGACTTTTGAAAATCATTTTCTTAGTTTCTTTAAAAACAAAGATTTTTATTGAGATCAGTGAAACAATATAAGGAAATAAATAAAATTCATTATCTTCCTGTCGTCTCCCCAGCAGCCAGCTTATTCTTGTATACTTTTCTCTCATACAGATGTGCAAATACTAGAAGAAATTTTTTGTATGTAGAGAAATGGGGTTTTGTGCTTTATACTACAGTTAGCTTCTCACTTGAAAATACATTATGACATTCCTCCAGCAATGGATATAATGTAAAAGAATAACTTTCCATTTGATATTTGAAATATCAAAACTGGATATGGTAGTGTGCCAGGACTTCCCTGCCCCTCTGTGCCGAGTATAACTGCTAATCCTGAGAATAACACAAGAGACAACCAGAGCACTCTGAAAGGTGAACTGGTTAGGGACACCAGCGCTGGAGGAATGACATAGAGGGAAGCTGTTTTATAACCCCCCACCCAAAAGAAGAAAGTGACCTATACCCAGCATTTCATGGCCCCCAACTTAGCAGTTGGGGCCCAGAAGAAAGGAGAGCCCTGACAATGCCAGCGGAACTGGGCAGCCCCAGCAAGAGGGATTGACTGACATCCAGTAGCTGGGCAGTCCCCTGTCTAGGTTCAGCAGCTGGGGAGGCACTCTGCCTTACCTCCGATCTGAGACTCTTCTCCCGCTGAAAGACAGCTGGTGACCTTACACTCTCCTTGCCTTTTGGACCTGAAAATCCCCTCCCCACCTGAGACACCAGGTGGCTGGGGGCAATGGCAAAGGATCTCTCACCAGACCCAGTGCCTGGCTCAGAAAGCCTCTTCGTCCCCATGTCCCAGGAAGTGCCAAGCAACTGGCCTGCAAAACTCCTTTGGCCCCTCAGGCAGCACCAGCAGGAACCAGTGGCACCCTCAGTGACACCAGATAAATTAACCAGACCATAGTGACACCACAAAGGCTCTGAAAATTAAATTGTCTTTGGAACCACAGCCCCCAAAGTAGGCTAAGCCTACTTATCAAAGGTAAGCCTAAATACGGCGATCACCTGCTAAATTATTGAACACAAGATTTAAATAGGACCCAGAATCTCCTAACCTAGTAGCCACAATGTTCAGGAAACAACTGGAAATCACATGTTGTACCAAGAAACAAGACAATCAGAACTTAAATGAGAAAAGACAATCAGCCGATGCCGACACCGCGGTGAGTGGGTGTTGGAATTACTTGAGGATTTTGAAGCAGCTGTCATAAAAAAGCTTCTACAACCTATTACAAACTCACTTGAAACAAATTTAAAAGATAGAAAATCTCAGCAAAGAAATAGAAGTTATAAAAATAACTAAATGGAAATTATAGAACTGAAAATAACATTTTAAAAACTTGCTGAAGTCAAGTGCAAAGTGGAAATGACCGACTAGAATCAACAAAATTTGGGATAGAATTTAACCAGTTAGAACAGAGAAAAAGTTTCCAGGGTGAAAAAGGCGATCAGAGCCTTAGGGACAGTAACAAAAGATACGACAGTTGTATCATCAGAGCCCCAGAAGGGACCCCAGAAGAGAGAGGGGCTGGAAATGGCATTCCAAGAAATAATGTCCAAAGACTTTCCAGATTTAGTGAAAACCATAAACCTACCAATTCAACCAGTTGAGATCTATTTGTTTTAAATGTACTAGTTAATCCAAATAGGATAAATCCAAAGAAATCCATGTCAAGAGACATCATGATTAACCTGAAAACGAAAGACAAAAAATCTTGAGTGCACCAACTCAAATGACAGTGAGTTTCTCAGCAGAAACTATGGAGGCTTGAGAGAAGCAGACAGCACTGACCAGCGTGGCTCATTTGGTTGGGGGTCATTCCACAAATTGAAAGGTCAACAGTTCAATTCCTGGTCAGGACACAGGCCTGGGTTGGGGGTTCAGTCCCCGGTTGGGGTGCATACAAGAGGCAATGGGGATCGAAGATTCTCTCCCTTTCTCCCCCCCTCCCCCTTTCTCTAAATAAAATACATAAGAGTGGATAACAGTTTTTCAAAAGTTGGAAGAAAACTGTCAACCTAGAATTATGTATCTGTCAAAATTATCCTTCAAGGATGACGGGAATTTTGTCACTAGCAGACTTACCCTGAAAGAATGGCTAAAGGAGGTTATTGGACAGACAGGAATGATAAAAGGGGGATGGGATGCTGCAGCAGGAAGGATGCACAATGGAAAGAGCAGAAATATGGGTACATATAATAATTATTATGAGTTATATAAACCATATTTGATGAGCGAAACAAATTATAATACATTTGGTACTCAAAAAAATGATATTTAAAAGTAGGGAAGGTAAAGGGACCTAAAGGAAAGGAAGTTTTCTACACTTCACCCGAAGGGGTGAAACGTTAATACCAGTAGACTGGTAAGTCACATGTATATTGTAATACCCAGAGCCACCCCTAGGGACACTATACAGAATGACATGCAAAAACACAGTAAACATAAAATGGTACAGCCAGTGTAGCAGAGAGTATGGATGGCGTTCATCAAAAAAATCTAAATTAGAATTGTCATTTAATTCTATATAGAGTTATCAGCAATTCCACTTCTGGGTATATACGAAAAAGAACTGAAAGCAGAGTCCCAAAGAGATTTTTGTATCCATGTTTACAGCATCATTATTCATAATAGTTAAAACGTGGAAGCAAACCAAGTGTCCATCGATGGATGAATAAATAACCCAAATGTGGTATATTTATACAATGAAATACTATTCAGCCTTAAAAAAGGAAGAGAATTGTGCAATATGCTACAACATAGAGAAACCTGGAGGACATTATGCTAAATAAAATGAACCAGTCATAAAAAGACAAATACTGTATGATTCCACTTACATGAGGTACTTCGTATACTCAAAACCATAGGGAGAGAAAGTGGAATGGTTGTTGCCTGAGGCTGGGGGGAGGAGAGAGTGGAAAGGTATTATTTAATGGATTTGGTTTCGGTTTTGCAAGATGAAGAATTATGGAGATGGATGGTGGTGATGGTTGCATGACTATGAATGTACTTAATACCACTGAACTGCACGCTTAAAAATGGTTATGATAGTAAATTTTATGTTATGTGTATTTTACCACAGTAAGAAATGGGAAAGAAAACTATAAATAAGATGATATTCTAAAAATCTTCAAGTAACCCACAGGAAGACAAGAGAAACAGGAAACGAACAGAAAACAAATACCAAAATGGCAGATTTGTAATAGCCCACTGGAATTGGCCCAGCCGTCTGTCATTAGTGAATGATTAAATGAACTGCAGAGCTAGGGGTACACATAACCACCTGGATGACTTCCGTGGCAATTATGCCAAGTGAAAAAGGTCAGTCCATAAAGGTTACATTCTGTATGATTCTCGATATATACCACTCTTGAAATGACAAAATTATAAAGCTGGAGAACAGTGTTCAAAGAATAAGAAAGGTGGTGAAGAGTTTGGAAACTATAAAATGAAGAATTAGTCCTGACTGGTGTGGCTCAGTGGATTGAGTGCTAGCCTGCGAACCAAAGGGTCACCGATTCAATTCTCAATCAGGGCACATGCCTGGGTTGCTGGCCAGGTCCCCAGTAGGCGGAGTGCAAGAGGCAACCACACATTGATGTGTTTCTTCCTCCCTTTCTACAAAGAACTAAATAAATTTTTTAATTAAAAAAATAATTATAAAAATTGGACAGTTTTGACCTGGCAAAGAGAAGATGTAGACAAGACATGAAACACCGACTTACAATGGCTAGTTTCTCATTCCAATTTTAATCTTTTCCTCTGATCCCCTGTGGTGGTTGGAATTATTTGCCAGTAATATGGTATACCGGTGGTTGGAAAGCAGTTAGAACTTTCAGGAGTAGACGATACAAGTGGTTGTCTGCCATCACTTTGAAAATACACAACTGATCCTGGGAGACTGGTTATGGCCTCCCAAACCAGATGCCACAAGTCCCCAGTGCTGCCACCAGAGAAGGTACCTGTTCGTACGTGGCGAGGCCCACAGGTAAACTCAGATTGGATGAACAGAAAATAAGGTAAGAAAAGCACAGGCACAAGTTTCATAAAAATACTTCTCTTACAGTAGTATAAATCTCAAACGGTCTCCAGTTACTACCTTTACTTTGCTACATTAAGTGGAGATATAATATGAAAGCTGAGAAAACAGTTAGAAATGACATACCTTTTCTCATTGCGCTCGGCGTTTTGCTGTCACGGTTCTGGACTGCCGTTCAAGAAAGCGTCTCCCTCCCCATGCTTGCGGAAGGTTGGAGGTTTGCTGGCATGAACTGGCCCATACTGCCGGCATTCCAGCGCCTTCGTGCCCAGATGGGGAATGACTCGGGTTTCCAGGCTGGGGCCAGACCAGACATTGCTTTCTTCTGTCACATCCTGGTGTGGAGAGAATCTTTGACGGAGAGCACCCTCAAGACTGTCTCTGTTTTTCTTTTCCTAATGGAGATCAGAAATGGAAGAAAGGGAGAAGAAAATCAATGCTAGTGTCTCAAATAGGTGGATTTTCTTTTGTCAGCAGAGTGTCCCAGAACTAATAATATGCTTAATAGCTTTAGAAGGCTTGAACCAGTCTGTATTCTAAAGGAATCAAACATTTTTTTTCTGTAAACATTTTAGACACATTTGATCCAATAGATCTTAAAGATATACTCTGCCTTGTTTTCCGAGCTGGAAATCCTGAACTAGAGATGGCATAAGGCGCTCTAAGTGGAATTGTTAGAACACAGAACTTCCTCAATGTTTGCATCTGTAAAACTGAGAAATTATGTACACTAGGTGGCAGCAGAGATCTAGATTTGGTGAATCGAATTGATTTGAAATAAGGTTGAGGGTGAAGTTTGGTCCAGACTATACCTATTTCTCTAGTTGTGAAATAAAGGATCTGCTTGTAATTCGCCTTAGACTCATCGATCCAGTGAATGGACAACCACATACCATCAGAAAAGCAAAGCCCTTTGAAATCTTGGGTCTCGCCTTCTTAAGTATGAACATTTCTCACACATTATTGCTAAAACCTGAGCTTCTAACATTAATTTTAAATTACATTTTAGAATGAGAACCCTAGCTAAAACACAGTTATTAATAAGGATGTGGATGTGGGAGAGGTGACATCAGTCCAGGAACCTGGTCAGTGAGGCGGTGCAGAGAATCCCACCAGCATTGATTCTAGAAGCGAACGAGAAAGGCAGAAGCAGAACAAAGGAGAAAATAAAGTAAAATAAAATAAATAAAAATGTCAAGCTGAAGTCAGGTAGATGTCCTTTTTTATGTACTTTTACTATTTCCAACATTGACCTTCACACAGGGAAACAGCCCATTTTGCAGTTTAGTGAGACTGAGGCTTAGAGACTTCGTGCTCAAGCTGACAAAGAATGGCAAAGCTGGATCGGAACCGGCTTCCCTGTAGTTTGGCCTGACGTTCACTGTATCGCACTGTTATACCAGGAGGGATGTGCAGCATCCCTCTGACAGACGGCGCACTAGAAAACACGTGCCTTTCAGATCGGCTGATAAAACAGGTCTGAGATGGGTAATTCATGTTGCATAATTGCATTAAATCAAGATTTTAAAAAACTCAACAAATGATGGTCATAGATTCGGACTAAAAAGATAAGGTTTGTGAAGGATGAGTGCGAAGTCTGAAGTTAGAAACGATGAACTGCAGAAGTTCAAGATGAGGGAATTCATGAGAAAAAGACCTGGAAATTTCAGCCGTGTGCTCCATATGGGCTGACAATGTGCTTTTGTAGCCAAAAAGTCACTGAACTCTTAGACTTGCTTGTTTGGATGGGGAGCGGTAGTAGTCTTATTTGTCACCTTATCAACCCACATGTAGTCCATTCTATTCAATTCTGGGGCATTTTACAGGAACAGTGTTCAAAGAATAAGAAAGTTGGTGAAGAGTGTGGAAGAAACTGTATAAAATGGAGAAATTGTTACAAAAATTGGAAAGTTTTGACCTGCCCAAGAGAAGCTTTAGAGAAGACATGAAACACTGACTTATAATGGCTGAAAGTCGATTAGAATTATTCTGTAGTTCCAGAAGTCAAAAGTAGGATTAAATGGAACCAAATTACAAGGAGATAGATTTCAGCTCAGTATCAGTGGTAGCAGGAAAAAAAATAGTTGATTGCCACCACATTAGTAATTTACATATCTCAGAGTATTTCTATGTATATTTTTCTATGTAGGAAAATAACCCTGATGAGCTTCTTTGAGTATGAAAGGTGAGCTGCCTCTGGTGTGCTCAGAGAAGAGAAGATACAAAAAGATATAAAGAGATATAAAGATAAAAAAGAGCTCAATATTCCTCTCTAATAAGATGAGAGGAATTTTTTTAAAAAGATTTTATTTATCTTTAGAAGAGAAGAGAAGGAGAGAAGGAGCAAAATATCAATGTATGGTTGCCTCTTATGTGTCCCCTGCTGGGGACTGGCCTGCAACCCAGGCATGTGCCCTGACTGGGAATCGAACCACAATCCTCTGGTTCACAGGCCCACACTCAATCCACTGAGCTATACCAGCCAGGGCTGAAAGGAATTTTTGTGTTCCCTGTAGAACAATGGGAAGAAGGGAGAAAGGTGAGGAGTGCTGGGGGAGAGCAACCTGGCAGAAAATGTAGCCCCTGGTGGGACACCTGAGTGAGAAATTGGCCGAGATGGGGAATGGCTAAACAATTTCTCGGAGCAGTGATCCTTTACGTTCAATTTGACGTTATTTCCTATTCCGTGCTATAATTGCCCTCAGCTACTACTAACCCTACAGTAAGTCTGCCACACACAGTGACTTTGTGTCCTGAGGGTTTTGGAGGAATGGAAAAAGAGGACTAAGATTCAGGGTGGTGTGAAGTGACCAGTAAGAGAAGACAGTGAAGGCGGGCTCTGGGGTGTGAGCAAACAAACTAGCCTGGGCTTCCCGGATTCGTACCAGTGTCAGAGAAATCTGTGAGAGTGTTGCAGGGGCGGCCCAGAACGGCCTTCCGTAGATACTGAAGATAAAGGGGACTTCAGCAGGATGGAGGGGTTGGGAATGTCTGGATCACACTGGAGGAGACTCCAAACTGTCCAGCATAAGGTAGTGAGCTCCCCATCACTAGAAGAGTTCTCTTGGTAGCATCTGGTAAAGGTGTTGTAGAGAGAATTTTTGCATTGGTTAGGAGGCTGCACCAGATGAACTGTAGAAATCCCGATCAGTGAAACTCACTGTCTTTTCCTCTACCTGCCTTATCATGTGCTTTCATTTAAAGATCCACTTTGGGTTGGCAAGAATTTAATGTGCCTTAATACATTAACACTTAAATAACAGGTTACCTTTTATACATCTGATTCTACTTTTCTTTTTTTTTTTAATGAGGGTATTTTATTGCTAGAAGTTGTGGTAATCCAAAGGAAAATAGTTTGATAGAGACCCCAAATTTTGACAGAATAGTTTTAACATTTTAACTGGTCAGTTCTCTTTTACCTTTAATGCCCTTACAGAAGGAGCAAAACTACCTCAACTATGTCATTTTTTTTGTAATTATTATTTTTTAAATATATTTTGATTAATCCATTACAGTTGTCCCATTTCCCCTTTCATTCCCCTCCAACCTGCACACCCCCTCCCACCCACACTCCCCTCCTTTAGTTCATGTCCACGTGTCATAAATTCTTTAGCTTCTACATTTCCCACACTACTCTTGCCCTCTTCCTGTCTATTTTCTCCCCACCTATGCTACCTATTCTCTGTACCTTCTCCCTACCCTCTCTCCTACTCCCCTGTTGCTAACCTTCCACATGACCTCCATTTCTGTGGCTCTGCTCCTGTTTTAGGTGACAGCTTAGTCTGCTTTTGTTTTAGGTGTGGATGTTAATAACTGTGAGTTTGCTGTCCTTTCATTGTTCATATTTTTATCTTCTTTTTCTTAGATAAGTCCCTTTAACATTTCATATAGTAAGGGCTTGGTGATGATGAACTCCTTGAACTTGATCTTATCTGAGAAGTACTTTATCTGCCCTTCCATTCTGAATGAAAGTTTTGCTGGATAGAGCAGTCTTGGATGTAGGTCCTTGCCTTTCATGACTTGGAATAGTTCTTTCCAGCCCCTTGTGGCCTGTAAGGTCTCTTTTGAGAACTCAGCTGACAGTCTGATGGGAACTCCTTTGTAGGTAACTGTCCCCTTATCTCTTGCTGCTTATAGAATTC
>PVKM010018836.1:0-24741 GCA_004027735.1 Carollia perspicillata | reverse complement strand
TCTACACTCTTGAGTGAGTTATGCTACATGCTGAATAAAAGAAGCAGGTTTTTTCTCCTTTTCCTTGAGGCTCCCACTGTCAGACGGTGTCTTGTTTTTCTGATTTTTGCCTCAGTGTCAGTGGGAGGCAGACAATTATTTTCTTTCACTTGCCTTTTCAAATGAAAGAGTGTGAATGTTCCTTAAACCACATCTCATCTTCAGACTTATCTGCGTGACACCGACCACGACCTGCTTCTGCTCTGTCTTATTCCAGATCCCTGTCTGCTTCAAGCTCGGATTCCAGCTGGCTTTAGAAAACACGTGTTCTACACAAATCCCAGGAGCTCTCTCACATGAGGTTGCCTGGAGTTTCTGGACAGCCTGGCTGCCCTGCAGGCAGAGTCCCTGAGCCTAGTCCCTGAGCCCTCAGTCCCTGAGCCTAGAGTCCCTCATTCTTTTCTCGCCCCTTTTAATTTTCTTCTTCTCCCTTGGAGCCTTTGCTTTTCATTCCAGCTGGCCCAACTCTATAAGAACCCAGCTTCTGCTTTTCCGTTACCCTCACCGCACCCCCTCAATCAGTCCCCATGTCCTCCTGGGCTGACAACACCCACACTTTCAAGTATAGCTCAAAGTGGCAGAGGGCTGAGAAGCACAGATAGATTTGGGAGATCTAACCTATGAGGAAGACCAATGCTCACTGTCTTTGATTCTTAGAACAGGATTTTCTTTTTTTTTCTTTAATTTTGGCCTTTGCGATTGGTCCTTTCACCTCAAACACGCCTCTTCTCTTGCTCACTCGTCCTTCAGGTCTCGGCACAATTACTGCCTCCTCAGAGAAGCTCTACTGGCTGCTCTAGTTCAGGTTATTCTATTTTTTTTTAATCTGGTGTATTGATTTCCTATGTAATACTTATCAAAATATTTCAGCATATTGCTTATCTACTTGACTCCTTTATTATTCTTGACCTTTCCCACTAGAATGCTCTTTCCTAGAGAAATGAAATCTTGCTTTATTTCTTCCCTCTCCCTGTTATACTCAAGTATAATTCAAATGGATAGCACACACGCAGTAAACATTTACTGAATCAGTTAGTTGATTTCTTCCTTCTCTGCTCACTTAACATCACCAGTCCAGTCTCGTTATTCAAAGATTTTGGGTTTTTTTTTTTTTAGCATTGAGGGATATATTTTCATTTTATTATTTTAAATTGTTATTTATCACAGTGAAATACAAACAAGTCTAGTGGAAGAGCTAAAATGTTTTCCAATACTTGCCCTGGAAGTGGAACCGTGGAATATTACCACAGAGCAACAAAGAAACTCAGGCATAGAGAAAAAAACGCATAACTGCTGAGTGCGCAAGGCATCTAAGTTTGACAAACAAATAGCAAGGTAGCCCTTCTGTTTTTAAATGATTTGAGTCTTGGTGTGAGTTGAATTATATCCTACTAACAAAGAAATGTTGAAATCTTAACCCTTAGTACCTTAGAATATGACCTTACCGGGAAATCAGGCATTTACAGCATTAATAAGTTCTAATGAAGTCATCGGAACAGGCCCTCATCCAAATATGATTAGCATCCTCAAAAAAGGAGAAATGTGGATACAGAGACAAAACGCACAAGAGAAGGACAATGTGGAGACTCGGGGAAAAGACACCCATGTGACTGCAGGCGTGCATCTATAAGCCAGGGATCGCCGAGGATGGCCAGCCAACACCAGAAGCTAGAATTGGCAAGGAAAGCAACCTCCCCTGGAGCCTTCGGAGGGAGTATGGCCCATGGACACCTTGCTTTCAGACTTCTATCCTCCAGAACTGTGAGACTGTACATGTCTGTGGTTTGAAGCCACTCGGTGTTTTCCTTCATTATGGCAGCCTTAGGAAACAGACACGAGTCCTCACCTCTACCTGACCATGGAGAACTAGAAGAATACCAAGCAATAGGCAGGAACTGGAAACCTCATTACCATGTTCTAGTTAAGTTTAAATCTAATGGTAAAGCCCTTGAAAGAATTTGACTTAGAGAAGTAAAAGAATTGTTCAAGGACCCTTAATATAAGACAATTTTTATGTATGTCAGTTAAAAAGAATCTACCAACTATACAACATAGTTCTATTAGAAATCGAAATATCTACTGTTTATCAACTTCTCTGCTTTCACACACACAAAAAAACTTCTCATATTTGCAGTGCTCTACGGATGCAGGCTTTGCAAATTATGTTTTTGTCAATTAGCCCATAGAAGTAGCATAATTTTTTTCTTCTGCATGGGCACATACTTGACCTAACTCAAATGTGTTGTTAAAACTAAATTAGATAATGAGCATGAAAGTCTTTAGAAATATCTAGTAAAGCATGAGGAAAATATATAGAGTATTGTGATTACTGAACTATTTAATGTGTGGAATTAAAAATAGTCTTCAAAAGTAATTCATCTACAGAATACATATTAACTTTAAAAGTTGGCCATATCTTTAAAATGGCATTTTACTTGAAAAAGAAATCATTATTGAATAAGATTTACTTGTATGCTTTATCTGTATGCCTATCTTTTTTTCACTGAAGAAACCTGTTATTATTCGGTGGAGGGATTTTTCTGATGTGAAAAAAATAAAAGAGTATAAAAATGTTAAAGACTAAGATGCAGATAAAAACAGTAATCAAATATAGCTTCAAAATCACTGTCATTTACACAGAAATCTTTTATTTGACTTACTTGTATTTGCCTTAATCATGCCTCAGAAAACTCCGTTAAATCAAAACAAAAAGATCTAGAAAAGTAAAATTTGGAAATATTGATTTTTCTTTGTTTCTCTTCTTAGAAGAAGAGTTGGATGCCGACAATATTTTCTAAGTTATTTATTACAATCTGATTCATTGAATGTAATGTACCACCCACCATCTAAACATTTGAGGAGATTATTAGAAAAACACGACTCTCTCCATCATTAACTGGGTTGGTTGAAAAGACCTGGTCATTTTTTAAAAAATAAAACCCAGTCATTTTGAATCCCTAGTAGAGATGCTGTATCATGATCCTACATATTTCATGTTCTGGCCAGCCATCTCTCAACTCCCCGTATGCCCCTTTTCCTAGTCTAGTGCTTCCAAAAATGCAAGCACCCCCTAAACTTCTCTTGTGAACATTTCTAAAAACTACCAGCTTAGCCATCACCCATCGCTGCCTCTCCATCTCCCCATCTCATACAAGCTCCCTTTCCCTGTGTTCAAATTCTCTTCCCAAGAAAATCTGAGGGGAAGTCCAGCTCTCCTCTGACTGCAGAGCACCCTGTCGATCAGGTGGCCTCTTCTCTTCAGTCCTAATTCCTGGCCAAGGATGTATCCACCTGGAATCCCCATTGTCAATTTCAGGTAATCACACAAAATTAAATTTCTGTTCTTAGAGATAAGGTGACTAGTGGCAGAATAGGGTTGGCTTGCCTAAAACTATTTTCTTCCCAAACCTGCTTCTTCCTTATTTCTATCCCTTAAAGGGAAGATGCATTGTTTAATGGCTAACATTGGAAGACATAATTTTTCTAGTAACTTTCGATGACACATAATGTAAGTACATTGTTACAGGAAAAGAAAAGTAGTATGTTAAAAGGAAATGTAAGAAAGATATTGAGGGTAAATTTGGTTAATAATATATTACTGACGAAGAAAAGAGTGGACAGTAATTTATGATCTGAATCTCTGGTAAGGGGCTTAAATTTATTGTTTCACATTTCTTATGAGCTGAGTCCAAGCCAAGCTAACGTCTTGCAACATCGCATCTGATTTAAGACACATGATCACTCCATGTAGGGAGAAAAAAAAAAGATTTGTGTATGTAATTCACATGTTTTTAAATGATTGCATAATTTATACAAGAATTATTTTTGAGACCAGGGCTAATGATAGAAATAAAGATATATTTATTTATGTCAATATGGTCTTCTGAAAGACATAGCCCACAAATCCTAAGAAGTAATAATTACTTATTTGATTATTTAAGCAGTACTGTACATTAGGTAGGCCTCAAAGCATGCATTGGCTATGTTTTTTAAAAATAAAATATACAACTGACAGCCAACACAACGACCCACGAATTAAAAGTATTTAAAGCCACCAAGCTTATTTTAGGTGCTAATGGAGGACAGTACTTGCCAAGTTGGCGTCTAACACAGTTATTAAACATAGCAATCTTAGTGTTTTGTATACATCTCCTGAATGCATTTGAGACTATTAAGATGTGTAGCTACGCAGATAATATTTCTCATATTCTCAATGCATTAAGCTTACTCTCTCCAGGATTAAAGTTTACTGGTGACAGTTACCAAATAAAAACAAATAAACGATTTGCTAGCCATCAGTCGTGTGCTTGTTAAGGGTTATCTGTTGGCCCTTGCAGGAGGTATTATGTTTATTATTATCTCCTAGGAGGTATTATGTTTATTATTATCTCCATTGGGTTTATTTTCATGTATACTCATGTTAGAATGTCAGTTACCAACATGCGCCTCATTTTGAAAAGGAAAAAGTGGTGCAGACCTGACCCGAGGTCCCACAGTGTGTTGTTCAGCTTAGTGTCCGTGTAACAATGGCCCACTTGGCTACTGTTTATCCAGATGTTCCAGCATTGTAGAAACTTAAGGAAAAAAAGCCCAAATATGATTGAATAGGACGAGGGACAATGCAAGGCATTAGGCTTAAGCAAAAAAGAATTGGGGAGAGGAGGGCAGAAAAGGCCGCAAAATAAAAGCTCGCCTTGTGAATCACATACATGAATAACAAATAGAGCAAACGGGCTTTCTGCCTTTGTAAAATTTAAAGGTACAGCTATCTTTTAGGTGAGTGTGCATGAAGTACTCCCACTTTGTGACCTCTCCAAGTCCCTTTTATCGCATAGAGTCTCTGATTCTATAACGACTACCGCTACAAATAATATTAGCTGACGGATGAGCAATGGACAGGGGAAAAGAAGGGGAATCCCCTTAAGCAGCGATAACAGAAAGCGCAATTAAGTCACCGTTATCCAGGGCAGTTCCCCCTTTCAAGACATCACTTTCGTAAAGCTGCTGAGAGAAAAGGGAATTTTCACAAAAATGTTTCATATTAATTAAATTCTATATCGTATCAATCCATCATCCAGTGTATTGTAATCATATTACGGGAACCGATTTGTCATTTGGGAACTTGCCAACAATCCCAACAGCAATGGTCTCTTAGAAACAACAGGCAGGTGTTGCCTGGGAACAGGAGAGTTCGCATTTTCCCCACTAGTCTGAATAGCCAGTTGATTTATTTGGGAACAAAAGCACAACATTCAATATCTAATGAAAGACACCTCCATAAAACCCTTTAAAAACGAATGGTTTCTAGGCATAATTTGAAAGACGTGCTGAAGTATGAAGCCAGAGTATGAAATCAGCCACTTTATCAACTCATACTGGTGCTTAGCTGTAAAAATTCAATGGGATACTAGGAGGCAGAAAGAAGGCAAAAATGTCTTTAGGGAAGAAAACTTATTGGGGAAAGAAAAACTGTGTAAATTCACAAGGGCAGAAATTGGAGAGGGGAGTTTAAAGGGGTATGGAAATATATACAGAGGCATATAAACAAGTAATTAGTAAGCCACATATGCTTGGATAAATAACAGTTGTTATATTATTCATAAGTGATATTCTAATAGAATTTACTTTGATCATTTTGGACCTCGCAAAGGTCTGGATACTGAGTAACTTGTGTCTAAGAGCAAAACACAGAGATCACAAATATTGGAGGACCTCTGAATGCTTATGACTGTGTACGAACAGTCTTTGGCTTGACTCAGCACTGTGTCACAGTGGTTAAGAACCTGGTCTCTGGAGTTACAATAGCCTTGAATAAAAATCCTGACCCCCCCAAAAAAACAATGGAAAACATTTATTCACAAAGACTTATGCAACCCTATGTGCATTGCAGTGTTATTCATGGTGGCCAAGACCTGCGATCAACTGAAGAATCCTTCAATAAGTGATTGGATAAAGGAAACGTGGTACATGTGTACAGTGGACTACTACTCTGCCATAAGAAAAGATGAAATGTTGTCATTTGCTACAACATGGATAGACCTTGAGAATACCACGCTAACCACAATAAGTCAACAGAGAAAGTTAAGAACCTCATGACTTTGCTCATATGTGGGATATAAAACTGAGAACGACAAATGAACCAAGAAGAAGACCCAACGAAACTCACAGACACAGACAAGAGTATGGTGGTCACCAGAGGGAAGAGGGTGGGGGCAGTAAATGGTAAAGGGGGTCAAATACGTGGTGACGGCAGGTGATTTGAATTTGGACAGATGGCTCTATGCAACATGGAGATCACGTATCATAGAAATGTACATCTGAAACCTATATAATCTTATTGACTAATGTCAGCCCAATAAATTAAAGGAAAAGAAAAAATTAAGGGAAAAAAAACAAACAAGCAAACAAGCAAAATCCTTCTTTGGGCACTGTGGAAATTTATTTCTTATACCCCTGATGGACGTGTCAGTGTTTATGCAGTGTGGGAAACGAACAAAAACACAGCCTTCGCAAGGGCTCCAGTGGACTCCGGGCCCTTTTGCCTGTGTGGTCCTTTCTCAATATTTACACACATTTATTCTTTTATATTTTTTCAATAAAATTGTATTTTATGACCATGTTGATACAACAAGACTATAGTAGCATGTGAAGATATTTTCATGAGCCTGAAAGTTCAGTTTTTCTTCCGATTTAAAAAGAAATTACAACATCTTTGTGGGCCTTAGGCCCTATGCCCATTGTGCCTAATGGCAGAGCCATCCCTGCCTGTCCCCACCTAATACACTTAGGACTTTCAGCACCTTCCCCTGCTCTCCAGGCCTAAGCTTTGTCATCTGTAGAAAGGGGAGATACACGTAGGACAGATTTCACTGGGTTGTTTGTTGTGCTAATGGAAGTACATAAATCCATCCTGGAAGACGGGCAGGGCTGCGGGTTGATGGGGTAGAAAAAGATGAGAAAGAAACTTGCTGGACAAGGTTGGGAAATGGGAGCAGAGCTGAAACTTCTAAACACAGTGTGTCTCATCCCTTGACCCACTGACTATGTCTCTGACCATTTATATGCGGCTATTTTTCAAATACAGCTTCTTTGAGTGTGTGTGTGTGTGTGTGTGTATATATATATATATATACTTATTTAAACAAGTAACTGATTCCATATAGCTATCATAGTACATTTTACCAGACAACACTGAAAAAAGCACAGTTATTCTTAATGTTGGATTTAAAGAAAATAATTACAATTAAAGAAGGTAATTGCTATTGTAATGGAGATTAGTTGGAGGGTTAAGAAGTCAGAGTTTATAAATAAAAATTTAGAATTAAAAGAGACCGCACTTCTTTAGTGAAAGTCACAAATTTTTCAGCTGATGTAACTGACTCTCTCGGAAGTTTGCATAATATCATGAATTTGGGTTATAACTCAAACCCCCTGATTCTTCCCTGTAGGATCCTACCTCATTCCACACCAAAAGGAGAGTAGTTATGAGAGAACGATTTTTGAAATGGTAGTCAGACTGGGGGCTTTTGATACAAGGAAATACTTTCATTAGTTTAAAAATATTTAGACCTAGCTAGTGTGGCTCAGTGGATTTACTGCTGGCCTGTGAAACAAAGGGTTGCTGGTTCAATTCCCAGTCAGGGCACATGCCTGGGTTGTGGGCCAGGTCCTCAGTAGGAGGCACGCGAGACGCAAACACACATTGATATTTATCTCCCTCTCTTCCTCCCTCCCTTCTCCTCTCTCTGAAAATAAATAAAATATTTAAAAAATAAAATAAAATAAAAACATTTATTTTACGGTTCATGTACACATTCATGCTCGTGCAGTGTGGAAAAAAAGACATGTAACTACCTTTAAGGAGCTTCTGGTGTAGTCACTCAATAAGTGATTAAAGCAATATCTGTATCATAGCAACTCTGTTAAGTTCTATGAAAGGGAAACACAGTGTCCCACGAAAGAGCAACCGTGTGCTCTTCCATGGTTAAAGAATTCAGAGATGCTTCCTCGAGAAGGAAATGAGTAGCAGAAGACAGACCTGAACGTTGAGATCAGGAAAACAAAAAGTAGTAGAGGGTATTCCAGACAGAGATTGCGAAGGTGCATAAAAGTGAGAAGGCACAGTCACTCCACAGGCAGAAGAAAAATAAGTCTGTTGTCTGGGGCCTTGTGGTGAGGAAGAGAGTGGGCCAGAAGGGGCCGGAGGGCCGGGGGCAGCCAGATCATTCAGGCACTTGTAGAAGCTAAGACTGGTGTGATTGATCCCAAGTGCAATGGGCTGCCGGTAAGTACTGTGAGGTGAGAACGGAACAGATGAAAACTGGCAGTAGCTTGGGGTAGGTTGGTAACAACAGCGGAACTGGAGAGAGACAGAAGGAATTAAATGTATCTCTAAAGGTCAAATATACAGGATTTGGTTTCTGATTGGAAAGGGTTGGAGGTGTGAAGGAGTGTTCGAGTATGACTCTGCTTGTCTGACCCAACTGGCTGGTGAATCCGGCTACCTTTTTAAAGAGGATGTACACCTTAGTAGGAATGAGAATTAAATGTCTTTTTTTCCTCGTGGTTTTCCCCCTTTACTTCCTCTTATAAAGTTAGTTTAATAGGATTAAGCAGATCCAAGAAGGAGCCTGGAACACAGGGATACAATTAGATAGTTTAATAATGATTTATTACAGCACTAGCTTGTGTTTACTGGTGTGTGCTATTTGCATGACCCTGTTCTAGGATATTTACTTGAACATGACATTTATGTTTACTCATTTAAATCCTTAATTCATGTGATGCTGACACTACTTTTATTCTTATTTTACAGAGGAGGAAAGTAAAACACAGAGAAGTCAAATGATTTTAACAGCATGGAAATGATCAAGACAAATTTCAAGTTCAAGCTCGAAACTATCAAATGGTCCTGTCTCTCTCAATGAACCCCTCTAGTTTGATCTTACACAAAACATATAAAAGAGGCCTTAATAATCCCCCTAAGGCTCAAATCCAATGTGTTAAAAGGCTAGATAAGAATTCAGGGCTGACACTCCACATAACCTTAAATAGTGGGACTGCTTCACTGTATTCTTGGGGCCAAGAAGCACTGTTGTAGGCCCCTGGGTGGGGTAAGAAGTGGAAAGATCTGTGCTACTGACTTCAGTTCTTGTACTAAGTATCACCAAGGTGAGTATGTGAAATTCTTTTTCAGTTCCTTTGCAACTGCAATGTCAATCAAGAGCCTTCAGTTTTTATGAAAAAAAGAAAAAGAAAAACATACACATTGGCAAATTAATAAACTTCCCTTTTTATGAAGAAAGAAGATATATTATTATTGTTTAGTAAAGTCATTAATCCTGTTAAAGTATAAAAAGCAGACACCTGTGATCTCTGTCCTCTGTTGAAGATACCTGAGAAATTATCTTGCTTAGAAGAATAGGGATGTCTTAAGGTACTGAATTGTTCCATTTTATTACCACATGAATTCCATGTAATCCGTTCTTAACATAGCACTTTGCCATAACGCATTTCATGGTTCATCGACAAAAATGATCCTTCGAGCCAGGTAAATAACAGTATATGTCATGTATGTGTTATCTGATTCTGAGCCAAGCCTTGAGCAACTGAGGTAGTTAAAATTTTAGTAGAAAATGTAATTCATAAGTCAGATAAAGAAACAGGCCAAGTAATATGTCTGCCCACAGTATCCTACTCTGTTCTTACGTTCACTGAAAAAGTAAAAATGAACAGAACGGAGGAAGAAGAATGTACCTTGTAAAACGCGCAGTCCTTTCTTGCTAACTGCTTTTAATGAAAACTGTTCATCAATAATTATCAGCTACCAAGCACAATGCACAGGAAACCTACTTTCAATTTACACTGTTAACTTGGAGATTACGGATACATTTATCTGACGAGGAACAGCATAGAAACCTGAGTGAGACCTCACTGTTCACAGAAATCTGTCTCTGAAGGACATAACCTTTTCTGTCAGGATTGCAAATCTCATTGCAGAAGGAGAAAACGAAATCACTTGGGAATGCTAGAAGAGACAGGAGACTTTAAACCAAATGCCACTCATAACACCAGAAAGCGGAGAAAATGATGTGTTGGCTTTGATACAAGAAAACATCTATGACATTATCTATCATTAAGTCGAAAAATCTGTCAGGTATGTTTTCCTTGCGATGATGGTTTTTTAACGAAGTTTGGGATTGAGCTGTTTAAGTAATAATTGGCACCTATATCCATTTAAACAAACTTTTCAGCCTAGCTGTAAAACTTAGACAAATGAGAGCATCAGAGTTCTGGGTCCCGCGGTTGTTACTGGGAGAACTAAATGAACCACAGGGAAGCTTTTGCAGCTTCCTAGCATTTCCTGCCTCACTTTACCCTGGCCAAACTGTCTCTAGACTACGCAGTCAGCTCAAGCCTGATTATCAGCCAGTTAGCCACAACCTCTCCAAAGATAAAAGGTAGCGTAAAAATAGAAAAAGTCACCCGCTGGTGTGGCTCAGTGGATTGAGTGCCAGCCTGCTAAGCAAGGGGTCGCTGGTTGGATTCCTAGTCAGGGCACAGGCCTGGGTTGCAAGCCAGGTCTCTGGTGTGGGGAGTGCAAGAGGCAACCACACATTGATGTTTCTCTCCCTATCTTTCTCTCTCCCTTCCCCTCTAAAAATAAATAAAATCTTTAAAAAGATAGCAAGAAGTAAAGGAGATACTACAGGGAGAAGAATAATGTGGAGAAGAATTTGTGTTTGTTGCCAAGAACCTATATCATTTTGTGTACACATACACAGAACACGAAAGGAAATCCAAATTTAACTGCACTAAAATTACATATTGGAAATTTGGCAATAAGTTTTCTGTAAATATTTTCTTCTCAGGAACTGAGACCTGATTATTTTTTCTCATTTTTAAAATACAAAACATTACTTGTATGTATATTCATGTTTTCTTTGTTTGCGGTTCCTACTTTTCAAAAAGCATGTAAAATATCTGTGCTTAGATCCATCCGAGAAGCCGATGCTTCGGCCAAGATAACCTGCACTCAGGGCAAGAGAGAATATGTAAAGCTTTAGACTTCTACTTCCAAAACTTTCTGAGAGCACTGTGTGACAGCAGACTACTGGTTGTAAGAGTTGAGACATTCATACGAAAATGTGTGAGTGTATATATGTGTTTTCCCCAAATTCCTGATTGCAGTTCATCTTTGAGTTTATAGGCAATCAGTGTTTATTTTATTTTTTTTTGTAATTGTTTTGCTTAACTTTAGAGTAATTAGTACTTCATGCCATGCCTACTTAAGTCTTCCAGTGAATAGTATTATATAGTAAAATAATATTTTGTTTTTATTTAGCAGTACCGAGATTACAGTTGTAATCACCCATTAATTCACTAATCAATTGTTCTCAGGGCGTAATTTTTCTGGTAGAAATTTGTGACACTAAGAAAATAGCATTTTTTCACTTTAAAATTAACTTTGGTACAATCATTAAAAGTCTCTTTATCCAAAAAACATATTTCAGGGCATTATGTTTCCCAAGGACTTTTCAAGTCTGATACTTAATTAATAAATCATATGCTTGCAAAGCATCAAACATTTTACTGTTTTTGTCAACTTTTTCCTTAAGAGATAACTTTTTAAATTGTTAAATATTCTGCCAGATGCTCCCATGTTCATCAATGGCTTTGCACATTATTAGAACAGTTCTCCAATATTATTGTCATTTACTTGATAAAATTCTGTGGCTTTATGTAAGATTTACAGTGCAGCTTTGTAGCCTTAGTACACTGTATTTGTATAATGTTGCCAAATTTCAAAATTAAAAATCGGCAGGAGATACAGAACTGTTCAGGCAATAATTGGTCTTCTTCTGTGAGAAGATAAATTTAAATGAAGACCAAATGTATAAGTGATCATTTATCTAGTCAAGTTGGTTCATATTAGGATGGATTTTAAGCCTCCAATTCAGGGGTCAGCAAACTTCTTTTTCAAAGTGCCCAGTAGTAAATATTTCAGGTGTGTGTCACAAATACTATCGTACTTCATTCAGTCATTGTAGCATGAATGCAGTTACACACATGCATAAAAGAATGAGAATGACTGTGCTCAAATAAAACTTTATTTACACAAACAAGTGCCAGGCTAGATTTTGCCCCCCAACCCTAATTTGATGACCCCTTCTCTAGTTTAATAAACACTCAGATAATAAATCTGTTTAAAACAATTACTGGGGATAACTAGGTTTTTCTACACATACATCTATAGATAGATATAGGTAGATAGAGATCTTCTTGCAATTGAAAGAAAAAGTTCTGTTAGTCCAGATGAGCCATAGCTCTGCAGCATTATGGTATTGCCCACTGTCACAATAAACCTGCGGTCAATCTTTGTGAAATGAAAAATAAGGCTCTCTGTTCTACTATGACAACATTTAAGATTTTCATTGAAGCCCAATTAAGTCAGAGAAGGTCAAATTACAGAACAGTAGCAGAGTAAACCATTTCACAATTAAATGCTGTGTGCGTGTGTGCATGTGTGTGCACGCTCAAGGCACATGGACTCTTGGAGAGTCAAATTCTCACTCTTATTTATTTTTATTATATTTTACTGATTATGCTATTACAGTTGTCCCAAATTTCCCCCTTCCCCCGCTCCACCCAGCACCACCACTCCCTCAGGCAGTCCCCCCACCATTGTTCATGTCCATGGGTCAAGTGTACAAGTTCTTTGGCTACTCCATTCCTACACTGTACATCACATTCCCATGGCTCTTCTGTAACTACCTATTTGTACTGCATTTTTTTTAAGTTTGTTAAAGATTATTTATTTATTTTTAGGGAAAGGGAGAAAGAGAGGAAGAGAAACATCAATGTGTGGTTGCCTCTCAGACACCCTCAACTGGGGTCCTGGCCCACAACCCAGGCATGTGCCCTGACTGGGAATCGAACTGGCAACCCCTGTTTTGCAGGCTGGCATTCAATTCACTCAGCCACACCAGCCAGGGCCTACTTGTACTTCTTAATCCCCTCACCTCTTCACCCACTTCCCCACAGCCCCCTCCCATCTGGCAACCATCAAAATGCTCTCTGTATCCATGATTCCGTGCCTGTTCTTCTTGTTTGCTTAACTTGCTTTTTAGATTTGATTGTTGACTGGTATGTATTTATTGCCATTTTGTTGTTCATACTTTTGATCTTTTCTTAAATAAGTTCCTTTAACATTACATGTAATAATAGTTTGGTGATAATGAACCCCTTTAGTTTTTTTCCTGCCTGTGAAGCTCTTTATCTGTCCTTTGAGTCTATGTGATACCTTTGCTGGGTAGAAAAGTCTTGGCTGTAGGTCACTGTTTTTCATACTTTGAATAGTTCCTGCCAGTCCCTTACAGCCTGCAAAGTTTCTTTTAAGAAATCAGCTGACAGTCTTATGGGGACTCCACCATAGGTAACTATTTTTTCTCTTGCTGCTTTTAAGAATCTCTCTTTATCTTTAATATTTGGCATTTTAATTATGATGTGTCTCTGAGTGGGCCTCCTTGCATTCATCTTGTTTGGGACCCTCTGTACTTCCTGGACTTGTATATTGATTCCTTCACCAAATTAGGGAAGTTTTTTTTCTTTCTCTTCTCCTTCAGGCACCCCTATGAGGCAAACTTTGGATTTCTTGAAGTTGTCTCAGAGGCTGCTTATACTGTTCTTATTTCTTTTTCAACTCTTTTTTCTTCTCATCATTCTGATTGGTTGTTTTCTGCTTCCTTATATTCCAAATCATTGATGTGATTCTTCACTTTACTCGCTCTACTGTTGCTTCCTTATAAATTTCTCTTTATTTCAATTAGTATATCCTTCATTTCTAACTGGATCTTTTTTACGCTGTTGAGGTCCTCACTAAGTTCCTTGAGCATCCTTATAACCAGTGTTTGAAACTCTGCATTTGATAGATTGCTTATCTCAATTGTGTTTAGTTCTTTTCTGGAGTTTTCTATTCTTTCACTTGGGCCATGTTTCTTTGTCTACTCATTTTGGCAGCCTCCTGTGTTTGTTCCTATGTATTAGATAGAACCTCTATGACTCCTTGTCTTGGTCTCATGGCTTAATGTAGTATGTGTCCTGTAGGGTCCAGTGGCACAGCCTCCCCTATCACCCAAACTGGGTAACTCGAGGTGTGCCATTCATGTGGGATAATACACCCTCTTCTTGTAGTTGAGCCTTGCTTGCTGTTGGCAGATCAATGAGAGGGATTTTCCCAGGCCTGTGTCTTTCAAGGATTGGCTATGACCACTGATCATCAGCTGCCACCCCCCATGGAGGTTCAGCTGTGCAGCGGCAGGGTGGTAGTGCTCTGACATGGTCTGTAGCTGTCTGCAAAGTATGCAGGTCCTGGGGTTTCCTGAGTGGTGTAGGCTAAGGTCAGCAACCACCTGTGTTTACCGTGGGGCCACCTGTGTTTTCCCTGGGGCCACCCTGCCAGCACTATAGAGCAATTTGAGAGGGCTGCTACTTGTGCTGGGCTTGGAGATTCCCAGGCAAAGCTAAGTTGTGAATTTAGGTTGGCTGCTGCTAGTGCTATACCTAAAGACACTTACTTAGCAAGAGGTATGGGGACTGGGGCCTCACTGAAGCCAGCTGTTGCTTGTTTGAAAGAATTTAGGAAGTTGTGAAACTTGAGCCAAGACCAGCCATCCACATGGAAAAAGCTACCATTAGCAGTTGTAAGTTGGGTGAGATGGAACCTCAGGGGACCTCCAGGGTGGGGCAGGTGTCCCTCCACATGGGTCACCCATCAAACAAGCCACTGACTGGTGCTGAATAAAGCACAATTAAGGAGTTACTCTAATTATTGATTTAGAATGAGATTCTTTTCATTCCAGAAATCATTTTTTCCCTTCATCTCTAACTTGAGAAACCAGTGATGTATAACACTGAAAAATAAAAATCATTGTCAATTGGCATCAAATCATATAATTTGTCAAAAGTAGAATATTGATCTCACATTTATTTATTTTTTATTTTATTTATTTATTTTTTATTTTATTTTTTTAAGGTTTTATTTATTTATCTTTAGAGGGGAAGAGAAGGAGAGAGATATCAATGTGTGGTTGCCTCTCATGCATCCCCTGCTGGGAACTGGCCTGCAACCCAGGCATGTGCCCTGACTGGGAATCGAACCGTGGTTGTTTGGTTCCCAGGCCCGGGCTCAATCCACTGAGCTACACCAGCCAGGGCCTTGATCTCACATTTTATACTTACCTGGCGGGGGAGATACCATGATTAAAAACATTGGTCTTACATTTTATGCAATATACCACTTACAACATGCTAGACTATGATTTAAGACACAGAAATTAGAAGGATATATGTAGGTATGGCTATAGATAGTGACATCTATATACACCTATCGATCAATGTACATGTACATGTATACATGCATTTGAATCAACTATTTTAATCCACAAGACAGCTCTGTAAGGCCTATATTGTTATTATATACATTTTCCAGATGTAAAAATTGAGTCCCTAACCACTGACACAACTATTAATCAGAAGACCCAATGTCTAGCTCAAGGACCCGTGCTGCTACTGCTATGCTTTTCACTACTTTAATGATTGAGCATTTCTTTCTCTTCCCAAACCCCAGCTCCATTAAACATATCATTTTCAAAGGGAATGCACAAAATCTGCCTCAACTAGGTCATACAGGTTTAAAGAGCTCATGCAAAAGCACTTCCACTTACATTAGAATTTACAACGAGGCAAAGTCTCTTCTGCAAGGTGGCCAGTGTGGACACATGTATCTTCCCCACATGACGGTACCATTATTTTCAAGTCCTCCCATCTCCCAGTGACACTCAAAACACTTTTTAAAGTTTAAAATGACTTGAATAAATCAGCAAATTACTCATCAGAGTGAAATGCTAATCAATTATTCCCTTATATTTGGCATTATCAAAAAAAAAAGACAAATCATGAGAACAGGAGTATATATCAAATCTTTTCCAAACAATTAAATGCCAATATATGTCCTGGAGTCAATATACATTTCAGATCCAACATCTCTGACTCCTTTCAGTTAATCCAGTAAATTTGCATAACCAAAACAACCCTTCCCTCTAGGTTTTCCAATTAATAGGGATTTAGTATGTTTAGAAACTATGTGGTTGAATTGAGCGAAACAGCCAATTATAAACCAGGTGTTTCAATGGCATAAATAGCCTAAGATGTGGACTGCATTAATCATGGCAAGTCTTTATCTTGGCTCCAAACTATCCAACTAAAAGTGCAATAGAGTATTGCCTACTTCCTCAACTTTATCTAGACTGTGCTTGTATATCCAATTACATTTTTAAAAGATAGAATGGAGATCTCTAAGGCATGTATAGCTCCTTGGTAATCATAAGTACAAGATGGTATTAATAATAAAATGTTATTTCCATTCATTTTTCTCATTAATTCATTCTTTTAAATTTTGATATTGCAATGGTTTTTTTTTCTTCGCCCTGTTACAGATGTTTGGATTCTGTAATCCCCCGAGGTATCAGTAGCCTGTGTATCCCATCTGCAGTGATAAACATAGCTGGTGATTAGAATTTCATACAAAGCAAAATACTAATACATCATTAAGCCTACAAAATATTTAGTCCTCCATATGTTGTTTGTGTTTCAGATATCTCAAACACTCTGCTATAAAATACAATTCAGAATAAATAATAGATAAAAGTAAAGTCAAGGAAAAGTAATGAGCATGTGGATTGTTTTAACTTCTTTGTTTTATATTGTATTTGAATAAAGTATACTATTTACCTCTCAGTATTCTTTATGCCCTTGACATGAAATCTGAATAGTCAGAGTATATGACGTTTGCAGAAGATACTGATTTTAATAATCAGTACATCTGGCACTAAATTGACCTTAACTTGAGATGGGTGGGGAAAATGCATCGGAAGTTTCCGAATGGGCATTGCCGGTCATCTCGCACAAAGCTGACTCTGTATTTTCTGCAGTCTGTACAATGGATGTAGGATTCTGTTTTGCTGCAGAGCTTAAATGCAACTTCCCGTCTTTTTGCAACCTTTAAGAAGTAAATCAATTACTAGGGAAAACCTATGTACATTTTATTGCGCATAACAAGCCGGCAAAGCTAAAAGGTGAAATGAAACCAAAATAAGAAATTTCAACAGCAAGAGTAGAAAGCTAGAAAGAAAAAAAAAAATTAGTGTGGTAGCCCAGTATTTGATTTCTACCTTGGAGACAGTGTTACACAAGCCCCAGGGGCAAAACTACACCAACTATGTGAGACAGGAGTGCCGGACCAACTCTCCAATTTGGGCTGTCTGGTCATTATCAGCAGGTAATATGTAAGCTTTTTGGCTCCAACGTTAGAGCCATTTACTTTTCCACCAGCTCTTGGCTACTGCCTTACATCAACTCTACTTACCCCTTTTTTCTTTCCTGAATTCATTCTGTATACAATTACTCCAATCTAGGACTAGAAGAGTAAATACTGGGGAGAATAAGCAGGGTCTCCTCTAGGGTAAAGGTATGAATAATCCAGCATTTTACCCAACCAACGAACACAAAATCAAAAGACTAAATCCAGTAGACCTTGAAACTTGTACAATTTACTTAGAAATACAAACATAAATGGGACCCTGGAGAGTAAACCATTTAATATTTTTCTCATTTAATGAAGGCTGTGGACCTCCTGAGTGCTTCCACAGCACAGACATCTTAGAAGCATATTTTTCTTAAAACCAAATTAACAAACAATGGGAAAGACCTTTCAGGTCAGTCAGACCATCCCACGGAGACCACGGAGGGCAGTCGCCTAGAATAAACACGCCAGCACTGGGTCCCCTCGAGTGTCAGAGTTCCCTAGTGTTAGGCCAGCTTCTGACCTTTTATTTACAGTGCTATTCATTATTCATATTTTATTAAATATTTAAAATGCCACCTATTGTATCTGATGACTATTATGAGAAGAAAAGGTCTCTCTAGTTCTTCAGATCTGGCTACTTAATATCCCGGACTTGGCATTAATTATCTGACACTTCCTTTCAAAAATTCCTGAGGCTCCACGCTTGCATTTCACAGCAGGCGGGTGCAAAGCCCTTCGGCAGAAACCGCACAAGGCCGTGCAGATAGTCACACTCAGGAATTAGTTCTTTCTTGACAAAAACTTCAGTCATTCACAAACGAACCCATCATTCCTCTCACTTCCTCGGGAGGGCCTCTAATAACTGATATTAGCAAGTATAGACGACAGGTGAAAAGGAAGACGTCTGTAAAACAAACAAACAAACAAAAACCCCACCCCAGATACAATATCCCTTCTTTCACAGAAGTGGTTTTTAGCTTCTTCCAACGGCCATCACGTACAAGGAACCCAAGAGAGGCTCCTGCTTGTTTGTGTCGGTTGCTGGTCTGACTCTCTCTGTGGTCGCTCTCCTTCCCATAGGACAGAAATGTGAAAGTGGAGGGGAGGGTTATGTTATACTGATGATCTCACTGCTTCTCCCCTAAGCCGAGTGCTTAATTCCTCCTGTGGAGGTCTACATTTTCACAGTAAGAGCAAGGAGAAAATCTCCAAACTGCATCCTTGAGTAAGTTAATCCTAGGGCTATGCAGAAGAACTCTATAAGGAAAGATGTATATCATTTGAGTGGGTGATAAATCAACAACCAAAAGCAAAACCAAAAAACTAACAAACAAAAACCCCAAACACTTCTCTGTGATGCCAGGAATGGACTTAGACCAGCAGCAGAGAAACAGGGGCTCTGGAGGGTTTTCGTGGGCAGAAGGAGCTGCCCTGGCCCTGAGAAGCAGTTCAGAACCAAGCTGCTAGGAAATTTGGCACAGGTCTAAACCTGTACAGTAATCGGAACATAACTCCTGAAACACAGCCTGGCCTTAACTCTTCCTGTGAAATTTTATTAATCATGATGGGCAAGGCCTGAGTAGGAGAGCAGCAAAGCCATCATGACAGATACTGGGACCCGTGGCAGGAACAAATGCAAGAGGCCATCCAGAGCAGGGTGGCAGTTTATGACCCAGAGATTCCACTTCTGGGAATGTCTCCAAAGAAACCTGGAACACTAATGGGATAAAATATATGCACCTCTATGTTCACTGCAGGATTATTTACAATAGCCAAAATATGGAAGGGACCCATGACCATCAACAGATGAGTGGGTAAAAAAAGAGGTGACATGTATATACAATGGAATATTACTCACCCATAAAAAAGAGTGAACTCTTACCATGAGTGACAACATGGATGGACCTAGAGAGTATTATGCTAAGTGAAACATGTCCGACAGAGAAAGACAAGTACCATAAGATTTCACTGACATGCTAAACAACCAAATAGAAACAGGCTCATAGACACAGAGAACAGACTGATGGTTGCCGAAGGGGAAGGGGTTGGGGTACTGGATGAAAAAGGTGAAGGGATTAAGAAGCACAAATTGGTAGTTAAGGAATAGTTACAGAGATGTAGGTTACAACACAGGGAATATAGTCAATAACATCATGAAAGCTACCTATGGAGTCAGGTGGGTCGTTGACATATCTGGGGAGCACTCAGTATAGCATGTGGTGATCCGATCACCATGCTTTACACTTCAAACTGTTGATAATACAAAATTATATTGAATGTAAAATGCCGTTAAATTAAAAGAGAGAGAGAGAGAGAGTGAGCAAGGAGGCCGTGAAGATGTGTGAGGGGGAGGCCAGAGTGAAGTCGCAGATCAAATAGCTGGCTGGCTGGTGTGACCTGAAGAAAAGCCAGGCAGGATATAAGCCCTCCCTCCCCCATAAAAAGTTCCCGCAGACTCGCGCCGTGATGACCTGGATTAGGGGAACTCTCTTCCTGCTGCTCACTGTTAACTTTTGTTTCTCAACTCTCGTCTCCATGCCTCGCCAAATTTGTCTTATTTGTGCCTCTTTTATCTTCTACCTTACTTCACACACACATCACTCAACAATTGCAAAGGTTCCTGACACCAGGTTTGATTTCTGGCCCGACAGAGAACGGATGTGAAGAAAGTCAGACTTCCTGGGATTTAATCTTACATCTGTCCATGATTGTTTGTGTGACCTTGGAAAACTGAACTTACCTGAAACTCAGCTTCCTCATTTATAGAATGAAAATAAAAATTAGTATATAGGTATTTTGATGAGCAAATGAGGTTATTTGGGAAAAGCACTTGGTACAGTGCCTGGGGTACAGCATAGCAATATTAGCTCCAATTATTATTAATTATAATTAGGTGATTCTAAATATGCATCTCTAACCATGGTGTTTACACTTAGCTCCATCCTTTACCTCCAGCTCTTTGTTGATTATGTCTTACTATCACTACACAGTCAACATTTGTTAAATTCAATTCATCCAGTGTTTTTCCTTTTCAAACTATTTTTTTCATGCTAATATCCCAGCTTCTCTGTGTATCAACCTAATCAGCTATGAAATTTCGTAGCTACAGCTGATATGTTTGAGCACCCTTCTCTCCTTTTTATTCCCAAAGTTGCCACCCCGCAGTGGAAATGTCAAACTTCTGCCCAAGTACTGAATCGCATCCTGTATTTCCTTTTTTAAATAACTCCCTAGGGTAATCGCTAGACCTCTATAGACAAATAAATATTCCTAGATTACAGATATTAATCTAGAGGCCCTCTCAGTTTACAGTGATCCTGTAATTTGAGCACTGTACAAGTTTTAGCCCAACCTTCATTTCCAAAGTTTACTGCTTTCATGCAAAAATTTAACTTCTACTGAAATATATTTCAGTTCTCCTCCCAGAACATTCCACATATTTCTCATTTCTCCTATCAGTCAACATTATTCTTTTTCTAAATGTATTCATTTTTGCATTTCTGTGTAAAATAGTATGTGCCCTTCAAGGGCCATACCTAATAAAACACTATGTATAGCCTTGGCTGGTGTAGCTCAGTGGATTGAGCACAGGCCTGTGAAGCAAAGGGTCACTGGTTCGATTCCCAGTCAGGGCACATGCCTGCGTTGCAGGCCAGGTCCCCAGTGGGGGACATATGGGAGGTGGCCGCACATTGATGTTTCTCTCCCACTCTTTCTCCTTCCCTTCCCCTCTCTCTAAAAATAAATAAATAAAATATTTAAAACAAACGAACAAACATTATGTATAAAGCTGGTCTTGATTATAGTTTTTTGACCAAGACCTTCTAGGATTTTATTGTATTTTCTTCTGCCATTTCATCATGACATGAGAGATAATATATGTTTATACTTAGTGCTTTTGTCTCCACCAGGCTCAAGAATCCTGGGGAAGGTTCGTCATCGTGATGGAGACTTACATTTACATCTGTGCCCTGAAGAAGGTACCTAGGTAACATTCAGATATAAGATTAACATGATAACATTTGGTCATTTTAAAAAGTGACACAAAGTAATTTCTCATATCATCCACTTAAAATTATTACTAAGTGAGTAGAAAGTAGTTATTAATTAATTCCATTATAGATCTAAGCTCTAGGTGGTAATCTAGCCAAATAGTTACTAATCTTTATTTCTTAAACAAAAAAATATTTAGGTCAAATGGAAAATTCAGTTATGTTTTCAGCAAAGCAGAACATCTTAAAAATGTAACTCACGCATGCTCTGTGCTTCCTGAGTTTAAATGTTTAAACATCTAACCCTGAGAGTCCAGTGTCTGACTCTGGAACGGCCGAAGTACATCTGGCCAGATCCCGGCCTCCCATGTAGGACAACTACAAAATTGGGGGAAATATAACAATCACAGTGAACGGAAGACCTTGCAGAGTGAAAAGAGAAACAATATCTGGAGAAGAGTTGGCACTTTGGAAAAAGAACTATCGTGGAGTGAGGTATCAATTTCCACAGCTTGAAGCCTAAGGTTAGGACACATCCAGCCCTATGCAGAGTGGCAGGCCCTCCAGAAGAAAACACACAGACTTTCTGGCTCCCACAACCAGAGGAAAGAGTTTGTGGCACCCCCAGAAATTGCAATGGATTTCTGCAATGAAGCGCCAGCAGGAGAGAATCACGTTTTGTGTGCGAACTACAAAGATGTCTAGCCGCCATCTGAACAAAGCAAGCACAGAACTGGGTTTGGGGGTGGCTCCAAGCAACCTACCTAGAACAAATGAGCTGAGCTGAGCCTTGAACTGCTCTCCTAGAGAGCGAGATTTCCGTTTCCGTCCAGCCAAGTTAATTGCCTGCCAAAATAACACCAGCAAACAGAGACCACTATTTTTCAGGGAAATATCACTGAATATAGAATGCCCATAAAATACAATCAACATATCTAAGGTACAGTCCTAAATTATATGACATAAGTATCAAAAACAATGATCAACATACTGAAATCATGACCATCCTAATAAACGTAAGTAAGAATATGTCATCAGCAGGAAAAAAAGGTAAAAAAGAGAACCAAGTGAAAATTCTAAAGAAAAGGTATTTAAAAATCAAAGGATGTGTTTGACATCCTAGCACAGGTAATAGAGCAAAAGTCAATGAATGTTTTCACAGATTAATAGAAATTATCCAATTTGAAGAATGAATAGAAATATGTTAGAAAAATACAGCCCCAGAGAGCTGTAGAAAATATTAAGAAGTTAAAGTTATGTGTAATTGGAATCTCAAAAAAGAGAACAGAGTAGAAAAATGCGTTAATTTGGTGAATGGTAAATAAATTTACAGTTTGAGAAATCCACTGAACTACAAGCAGAAACGAGGGAGGAACTCTGAATGCATCACAGTCAAACTGCTGAAAACAAAAGTACCCGGACTCTTGAAAGCAGTCAGAGAGAAACAACATCTTAATTCCAGAGGAACAGTTATTTGAATTTTTGCTAACTTCTCATTTGAAACTGTGTACATCAAAAGACAGTGAAATAATTTTTAAGTGCTAAAACAATACAAATGTGTCAACCTGGGAGTCTATATTTAATAAGAAGAATAATGAAGACATTTAAGATTAGAAAAACAATGAGAATTCATGGCCAGGAAATGTGAAATATTAAAGGGTAAAAGGAATTGAAAACAAACACATCCCAATATTCAGGGATATCAAAGAGGATCAGAAATGCTAAACACCTAAGTAAATATAAAAGACTTTTTTCCTATTGTTTCAAAAATATGTAAAATTATATAAGATATAACACGAAAGGAAGAAGAAAAGACAAATTAAAATATGAAGGAACAAACTGAAAACACATAGTAAAATGATAAGCTGAAGTCTAACCAGGACAAAAATTACATAAAATGTTAATGAGCTAACCAGTCTCAGCAAAAGCCAGAGATTGGCAATATGTCTATTTAGTACAAATATAATTTAAATAAACTGATACAGATAGATTAAAAGCAAATGGATAGAAAAAGACATACCATGCAAACAGTACCCAGGAAGGCTAAGTGGCTAAATTAATATCAGAAAAATAGACTCCAAGACAAAGAGTATTGCCAATTAAAAGAACATTTCAAAATGATGACAGATTCAGTTTGTGAAGGTGATATAACAATTTTAAATATGAATGTATCTAATAATGGAAATTCAACAGTGAAATGCAAATTCAGAGTGAGGTACAGAAAGATAATAAGAAACTCACGGTCAGAGATTTGAACAGAACTCTCGGCACCAGATGCAACAAGTAGGAAAAAAATCAGTAAAAATAGAGATGATTCCAAACAATATATGAATAACTGCAGAAAATACATTAGTTTTTATTGTGTGTAACATGTTTTCCAAAGAGGCAATCTGTTGTCTCACACGAGAAGCTTGGTTTAAAAAATGAAACCATTCAGAGTATGTTGCAAAAAAATAAAAATTTAGAAAATAACATTTAAGAGTGCCCTATTTGGAAATGACACAAAACACTTCTGAGTAATGCAAGGTTAAAGAAAAGTCATAACAGCAACCTAGTCAGCAGAACAAACAAGCAAGCAAAGTAGAACCAGAGACACTGACATAAAAAACAAATTGACAGTACCCAGCGGGGAGGGCGATAACAGGGAAAGAGGGGAAAGGGTGGTCAAGGACCATGTATAAAGGACCCATGGACAAAGCCAAGATTGGGGGTAGGATTGAGGGTGGGGGAGAATGGTGGGGGGAAAATGGAGACAACTAAATTCAAACAACAATAAAAAATGATTACAAAAAAGAAAAATAATCATAACAAAAAATAAAACATATTTTGAACTCAATTATATTAAAAGTATATCAGTGTTTGGGGGATGCTGGTAAAGCAGTGCTCATGGGAAATTTTACACCGTTTAAGGCTTAGTTTAGAAAATAAGAAAACCTACAATGTATGGTCTATCATCTTATCTTAACAAGAAGAAAGAGCGATACAAACTAAAAGGGATAAAATAATCAAGATAGAAACTAAACTGAGGAACTTGTTAAAGTCATATGCAGTTTTTTTAAAAAGGATAACAAAATAAACTTCTAGTTGCACTGATAGAGGGAAAAAAATGAAAAAACACCATTTATAGTATCAGAAGTGAAAAAACATGATAATTATTGAATCTGCAGACACCAAAGAAAAGGCATAACTATGAACAAGATCATTGCTACAATGTAACAATCTAGATAAAATGAAAAATTACCTTAAAAAGTTACAAAAGTAACACATTTAAGTGGCGAATCCATGTATCACCTTATCTAAATAAAACAATGTATTATATAGCTGTAGATATATGTGTGTATCTAT
>PVKM010018835.1:14256-24836 GCA_004027735.1 Carollia perspicillata | reverse complement strand
ACAGTATCCAGAGGGGAGAGGGGAGGGAATTTCAGGGAAAAAAGGAGGGGATTATAGGAACAAGTATAAAGGACACACGGACAAAAACTAAGGGAGGTGGAAAGGGGAGGAAGGTGGGGAGCACTGGGGGTGTGGAATGGGATGGGAGTAAAAGACAGAAAACTGTACTTGAACAACCATTAAAATAAAAAAAAAGAAGCTGCACTTATCTTGGCTCACCTAATTTTAATATTGCCCCTCAAGTGATAGTGGTGTCTTTGCCTCAGCCCTTGTTCCCCTTCAGATGATCTCCATCACAGGAACCTGTGTCTGTCTTAGACCTGCGGTAAGAGTATGTCTCTTCACTGCTCAACACGTCACTCAGAGTCTGCAAGGCCTTCCATAACCTGGTCCCTGTCATCTCTCTGACTCCTGTGATCTCTCTCCCCCCGACTTACTGTGTTTCCTTGCTATTCCTCTGCACTTGTTCCTTCTTCTTCCAAGAATGCTGTTCCCCACAAACTCTCTGTGTCTGCTGCCTTACCTCCTTGAGGTCATTACTCAGAAGGCACCTGCACAATGGAGACTTTAAATTTGCAACTCCTACTCCCAAACTCTTTATTCACCTCCCCCTTTTTTTTTTTTTCCTCAGCACTTATCACTGTCTAATATGCTACCTAAGTTACCTTTTTTTTTTTTGGTCTTTCTTTGGTCCTACCAAGTGAGGACACTGGCATTTTGTCTATTTAACCTAATTAATATGTAAGTTATACTTGGCAGGGATTTTTGTCCATCTTGTTCACTGCCATTATTCCCAGCAATGTGAATAATGCCAGGAAAATAATAAGTAGATAACAATATATGTCAAACTGATAAGTGGGAAGCTATGGAAGACCTCAAGCAGGGAGTGGCAAAATATGACTTATGTTTCAAGATGGTAATTTTCTCTACTCTGTAGAGAATGGGTGGGAGGGGTGGAGCTGGAGTTGAAAATGGAAAGAGAGACACTAATTAGGAAGCAAATGTAGTAGCTCAGGTGAGAGATGATGGTGGCTTAGGCTAAGGAGTGAGGATGGAGATAATATTTATCTGATTTGATAATATTTAAAATTACTTTTATAACTAGAATAATTTTGATAATTTCTGTATTGTGCACAGTTATAAAGATTTTCAAGTTTGATTTCTTTTTTTAAACAAATTCTGACAGAGTATGATGGAGGGTGCTGCCTAGGTTTTTTTGTTGAATAACTGGGAGAATGAAGGTGTCAGTTACTGAGGAGAAGTAGATTAGGGTGGAGGAAACTTTTAGGGGGTGTTTTAGTCAAGATCTCTCTTAAATATAATAGGGTATATATATATATGATAGGGAAAAAGTTGGTTGTATAAATGTATCCTGTAGTGAAGAGATCAACAGTATAGATAAAAATTTGAAAGTCATCGTGTGTAGATGGTTTTAAAACTATAGATGTAGATAAGTCCATGCAAGAAAAAAACATACAGTTAGAAGAGAAGTGAGGACCCTGGGACATGCCTACACTTAGAAATTGAGCAGAGGAGTCAAATCCAGCAAAAGAAGTTGAGAAGGAGCCTTCTAAAGAATGATGTTCATGGTGGGAAAAGCCTTTTGCAAATATCTAGATCCTAGACCAGGAGTGGGCAATCTACAGCCAATGGGGCAAGTCTGGCCAGATGCTGGCTTTTGTAGGGCTCATGAGCTAAAAATGATTTTTACAAGTGAACATCTGCAATTGATTTGATGATAAGGAACACTAACTTTGAACTTTGGTTAAGCAAAGTGCTCCCCTCAAAATGGAATTCCATATTTCTTATTAGTATGACTGTGTTACTATGTATATAGATTTTCAATTATTTTTATTATATTTTGAATTTCATCAGTAAAACTATTGGTAAAGATTTTTCTCTCTTGTTATCCTTGATTATTTTGCTTCTTGTCCCACAAAGCTTAAAAACCTAAACTATTTACTATGTATTTGGTTCTCATAGAAAACGTTTGCTGAACCTTACTTCAGACTAATTCTTTCATACTGATGAAAAATAAACTAAGGAATTAATATTTTAAGTTATTTTTCAGGGTTACCCAAATGGAGAATAAGACTCAAATTCATGCTTGAATTTCTGGTTGCATTCTTGTATCAATGTACTATTATATTCTGTTATTTACACAGCAGGGAAACAAATATTTATATATCAAAGCAGGAAAGAAACTCAATCATATCATGGAAATATGTTTTCAATGAAATATGAAATAAATGCAACAAATTACCAATGGCTTAACACATTTAATTATGAAGACAATATTAATTTAAATAAATCATTCTAGCTATTTAAATGAGAGAAAGCCATATATCTGATTGATTTTTAAGTTTTTTTAAAAATAGTGTGAAGAATTATGGAAATTACCCAAGTAACTCATTTCAAATAATGGTATAAAGTCCTAAATGTTGAAGTTTGTATTTTTCTTGCTTGTTTGCCAAACCAGGGACTTAAGAGTTGGTGCTAGGATGAGGAACTGGGGGATCATTTTGGGCTTGGGAGTTAACGGTTGGTATCATTCTCTTTTGTCATCCTACATACTCTAAATATCTTCCCTCACATGCTGAAATCTTAGAAATTTAGTAGAGTCATATTTCTTATATACTTATAATCACCTTTTTAAAAAAAGTATGGTAAAATACGTGTAACAAAATTTACCATCTTAATCATTATTAAGTATACAGTTCTGTAGTGTTAACTATATTCACATTATTGAGGAACCGATCTCTGGAAATTTTTTAGCTTATAAAACCACTCCATGCCCATTACACAACAAACTCCCATTTTCACTTCCTTAAGCCCCTGGCAACCACCATTTTATTTTGTATTTCTATGAATCTGACTATTCTAGATACCTCATGTAAGTGAATCAGATAGTGTCTGTCTTTTTGTAACTGGCTTACTTCATTAGCATAATATCCTTCAGGTTTATCTATGATGTAGCATGCGTTACAATTTCCTTCATTTTTAAGGCTGTATAATATTCCATTGTGTATATGTAGCACATTTAGTTTATCCATTCATTTGTTAATAGGCACTTGGGTTGCTTCTACCCCTTGGCTATTGGGGACAATTCTGCTATGAACTGCGGGTGTACAACTGCTATGAGCTAAGGACAATCCAAGTGGCATGTCTTCAAAGTTTAATGCTTTCATCCTTACACAACAACTTTTAAACTATTTTTCATGAGTGATGTGACACATGAGAAGGATCTTGAAACAAATGTAGAGGCACCTCTCCATCAGGACAGCTGAGAAAGTCTATGAAAGCTTCCTAGGAAATGACTCCTCTCATCTTTTTTGAGTAATATTGAATATCCACCCCTAAACCACTCATTCTAAGCGTATGATATTGTTGAAGAAAGTGGGGGCAAGAGAGAGGGTATGGGATTAGAAAACACATGTTTGGGCTCCCTGGGCATATTTACATCCAGGCCTGCAGGGGGGAATTGCTGAGGACCCCACTAACAAATATTTCCTGCATAGAGAAGCAGGTCAGAGGCAGGGCACAGTCCTGAACATGTGGCAGGGTGAGTGAAAGTTGGACTAAAGAGCAGAGAGGGGAACAAATCTTTAAACCTTTATAAGTACAATAAACTTTATAAGCAAAACTTATAAAACTTTGTAAGCCTAAACTTATGAACTGGCACTAGGTCATGAGCCTTTGTAATTAGACAGATGTGAATTTGAGTCTTGGCTCAGTTACTAAACAGTGACATGACCATTGAGCTATCCCAAGACTCTATTTCCTCACTTCTAAAACAATAATAGTAATAACACTTATCTTGCAGGCTTATTTTGAACATTATAATACTGATGATGTAGTGTACAGCCAAGAAATGACAGCTCTTTTTCTACTATGGTGGTTAATCAGAGAGGCTGGAGGCCAAACTAAGGAAACTTTTTTTTTTATATGGAAACAGAAATCATTAATGTGAAAGAACAATTTTAGAATGTTAGTAAAAGTCAAAGTTTAACTTAACACACATATATCTGGAATCACAGATTTGACAAAATATTTCCATTATGAATGTCCTTTTTTAAGAAACTTTGGATGCTAAACATAGATACTCCTGCAAAAATACGCATATTCCAGGTTGATGAGTAATTTTATATTTATAAGGTTGGTGTTTGGACATGAGTGCCATTTGGAGAAATTGTACTGTTCGTTCTGTCTGTGCCTGGATTAATGTTACACATCAGAGTCTAAGAATCCCTAAATAAATACCATATGCCTCTGAATGTTGACTTTCTGATTTTGTAGCCAGTCCTTGTAATGAATTTCAATGGACAACCCGTCAGCATCCTATTCCACTGAAGGCGCACAGTCAAATGATGGACAAAGAGATTCTTCATGGTGTTAGTGTCCTAGTTAGGCATATAAAGAGTCTATTATTTCCTCATTTCTCCCACCTAGAAATTCATATCATCAAAGAGTATTTTTAAGAAAAATGTAAACACAGCTGTGGGGTGAGATTTCCCTGGACCAGTATCTCCTCTCCTGTGTCTCATTGAGACCAATGTTGCTACTCCCTTGGAGAACCAGAATGAGTAGAAATGACCCTCTCACCTTTCAAGAATGAGAAATATTCTTATGGGGGGCATTGGATTACACACTTCAAATCCCATTAATTATTTTCATCTGCATCATAAGGGGGTGAGAGAAGGCTCCTGAGATCAATGAACAATAGTCTTGGACAGAATTTGAATGCTGTCTGAGACAGTGGAAGGCACAGAATGGGGCTTTGCCCTCAGAGTGTATTCCACATAGGCGTGTTAAACACAGGCGTGTGTTCTGTCACTTTGGTGAAACGCAGTGACTATAAAGTCCCATCCTAAGGTCCCACTGTATTAGGAAAGAGAAGATGTATGCAATAATAGCTTATATTTACATTGAGCACTTACTAGATACACTTACATATATTAATTCATAATCTTCATAACAATCTTGTGCAATTGGTATGGCTAGTCTTCTCTCTTCCTATTATGTTGGGACACCAAGAATTAGTCCTTCCTCAGAATTACATAGGTAGCCAGGAATTGAAGATCAGGAAGATTGATGCCTGAGATTATAATGATCCTCTTACACACATACAAGAGAACATTGGTGTAAAAGGTGATGGGTAGAATAGAACATGGGTAGATATAATTGAATGGTGGTTTAGAAAAGATAATAGAAAAGTTAATATTTATATGCAACTCTGAAAATTAGGCAATATTTGAATGTGAGAGCAGGGAATTGGGGAAACTGAGAAAGGCTGGTGATTAGGGCTTGAACTGATATATTAGGAGTTGCTCTCTTCTGTTGGAGCATGGCATGCATGAGATATTGTCTGTGAAGAAGACACAAGTTACACCAGATCATAGAAGACTATAAAATATAAGATTAATTATTATCTTGTTTGGTAGGCAATGAGCATTCAATAAAAAAATTTCTGGACAGAAAATAATGTATTCTTAGTGGCTCTTTAGGAAGTTTAGCTGTAGATGTTTGCAAGTGGGATTGGTAGTGACACAGACTGACTGCAAGTAGAAGTTAGGAGGCTATGGTATAGTCCTAGCAAAGAACATTGTCAGTAGAGACAGAAAAAGAGATGGATTTGAAGAAAATGAAGATACTGAATCAACAGAACTGAGCAAAGAAACAAACTTCAGAGGAGATGGCAGTTCCTAAAGGGTTTTTGAAATGTGCCTTGATACAGAGAATAGACTGTCAGAGAGGGAGGTTATGGGACTGGGTAAAAAAAAAGGTGAAGGGATTAAGCAAAAATTTTAATAAAAGCAACTCATGGACACAGATAACAGTGTGGTGATTATGAGAGGGAAAGGGGTAGCGGGGATGGAAGAAGATAAAGGGGAGCTAAATGCTGATAGAAAGAAACTTGATTTTGGATAGTGAATCGTATGCTTAAAACCTATGTAATTTTATCAACCAATGTCACTCCTTTAAATTCAATAACAATGAAAAACTGAGCTTTGAAAGATGTTCTTGGTTTTTATTTGGTAGAGAAGAGAGAAGCAACATTCTTGGTGGGGAAACTAGGCAAATATATGGTTCCTGTGTTTCTCCAGCAATTCTGAGAATACCCATGCTTCAAAATTGTATGCTGGCACTTTCAAACCTTCCATATTGGTCTCGACCTTCCCCCAAAAGCTTGCTATGGATATACACACACACACACACACACATAGATATAAATATGGGAAACCATTAAGCTCTCAATGACTTTTAAATACAAACTGTGAATTATTGGAAGTTATACTTTCATGCTTTCTACATCATTGGAAACAGTTTCCAGTGGTGAATCAATGTTGTTGTTACCCATTTTTTTCTTCTATTAAAATCAGAAAAGTCTTTTAAAATGACTATTTATTCAGAAACTTTAAAGGATTAAAAAATTCCAAGTGTTTTCTCTCAGATTAACACTATTCTACTGTCAGAAGTTAAAAGAAATCATGTAATTATCCATAATATTTCTTACACAGGTCATTATTATGAAATCATCTTTGTACATATAAAATTTTTCATAATTGGGAAAACACTTCCATGGTAGTCACCTGGTTAGAGTCCAGAATATACATGTATATAAAAGCTATTTTATATATTTTACATTTCTTATAACATCTATTACTTGTGGTTAGTGAGCTTTCATTGCTTTACTTTGCGGACACTTTCTAACCACCACTTGTGGGTCTTCAGGGAGAAAACTCCTTCACAGAAACATTTATTTGCCACCACGAAGACCATGAGGGTAGAGAGACAATTCAGTATTTATTCTGTGTTTAACAGCATCCTTTGAGAATTGGAGCAAGGCTTTCAAAATGTAAAACCAAAGGAGAAAATAATCCCAAGTCCGGCAGCTACCCCCCACCCCCAGAGTTCCGTGGGGACTGGAACAATAAGTCTGTTTCTAATATGTACAGTCTGGGAGGTATTTCCTAGTATATTTGACAAGATAATGGCATTGAAAATATGTAATACAAGAAAAATAAAATTCTAAAATATAAAGACCACTGAGGTCTCTTATGAGCTATAGAATTATTTACCTAATCTTCCTGTGCCCCTGCAATGCAAAGTTACTGACAGGTCTAGCAAAGCCGGACTTTCATTTCTTAAGTGCAGAACAAGGCAAATACTCCACCTTTCTGAACTCTAGTCTTGCCACATGTAAGTGGAAGAAAATGACTCCTGACCAACTTACGTATACCCCAGGGTACTGTCAGAGTCAGAACCCAAATGAAATCGTGTATGTGAAAGTGCTTTATAAACTGTAACACATTGCACATAAGCAAACTATTATCCTGAAATAGAGACACTAGTACTCTTCCTTTTCTACTTTGTAAGGATGTTGTAAAGAGAAATAGAGTAACACATATTAAGAACTGAGAGTTTGGGGAGAAAAATATGTACACGAAGACATTATTATCTCTTATTACTTTATGATTAATTATATTAACTTTATAGTAATAATTCAGAAAACAAATCTCTTTAGGCTGTCAAGCTATGGGAAGGAAAGTTTCCAGGAGCTGTAGAGCTGGATGGATTTTCTTTTGAGTCACATAGATGACTAAAATCTGAGGAAAGATTGAGGTCAACCTCAATCATGGCTAGAACACATCTACAAAGCAGGGCTTTTATCTGTATGGGGATGGGCAAAAGTAAGTGCACTATGTCATTGTGACATTCCACTGAGTTAATAAAGCTATCGTAATACATAACCTGCATGTCTTTTTCCACATAAACAACTATAAACCTACGTTTGCCCACCCCTCTATGTATATTCTTTGGGGGTAACTTCATGCCTTGAAAAACTGAAAATACCTTTTTTCTTTAAATGAAAGGCCAGAGCTCAGACCTTCATCCCTGAACTTGTTAAAGACATTCTTCTTCAAACTATAGTGCTTTGTCAAGTCTGAAGAACATTGAAGTATTTAATAATAGGGAAAAATTTGTTTCTAGGATCTGCCCTTTAAAATTTTCTATCGTATTGACTCCCAACAGAAACCCATTCAATACCAAGAAAAAGACTCAATTTTAATAATTACATTTTAATATTTCTATTTGTTCATTCTTTAGTTAAAGGAAAATGGCCTGATTATGTGCTGTCAAATATGGCAACTCCACTGATTTTCAGATCAAGGCAAAACACAGTGTTGTGGACAGAAATATTGTTTGTTTCTCCCTTACCTTCTAAGTTGAATTACTTGAAGCAACATTGGTATAATGTAGATGTTCAAAGGCTCCTGGGAGTTTGAAGGAAAAGAAAATTGGTTCAAAGAAAAGGTAACATGTTCTTGCTAATGTATAGGGTCCATGTAAACCCTTCTGTTGACTTAGTCTTTATGGTGACTACCAGGAGGTGAGCAGGAAGTTCATTGTACATACTCTAGAGTCATAAAAAGGTATCACAATAACATTTTGGTCTAAGAAAGCCCTACTTACTGTATCTTACATTTATAAAAGCCCTCTAATTTTCTAAAATATTAATAAAAATAAATAAAACTTTGGATTTTTTATTGTGATATCACTGTTTGCCCAAAGATCAGAAATTAATAGTTGGACAATACTTTTGAACAGTAAACCTATCATTCTCTAACTAAGGCAGCTGCTAGTCTATTTGAAACTCACAAAAGAATTCAGAAAACAGAATAATCAGATTCTGACTTTTGAATTAAAAAAACTAGTCATGGTAAGAAGGCAAAACCTGGGAAGGACAATAGAGGTGTACAAGTACAAGTACAAGCTCATGTCCTCTGTCCCTCTGACATTGCCATAGATAACATTAACTTGAGCTGGGGAAGAGAGTCAGAGAAAAAGCCAGATCCCTCCAAAGTGGCTGTGCACTCTGCCACGATTCAGTACCTGGTGGAGGGCACAACAGAAAGGCATGGGAGTCCTGAGAGTAGAAAAAAACTGTCTTATTTACTAGGAAAGAGCCCGGAGGTGACTGTGTGTTGCCTTTGGGAAGAAAGGTTGCATTCCCCCAGAGTCCCCTGCATCTAGGCTTGGGATGGAAGTAGTAGGCTGATTCCCTTCCACTGAAGAGCAGTAGGGAATTGTGAAGGGTCTTAGAGACAGTCAGCAAATTAACTGTGGCCTCAGAGTGAGAGAGAAGTAACAGAAAATCCCAGTACTAATGAGAGTAACACTAAATTCAACAAGAGAGCTGCTGGGCATGAGTAGACTTTTCTATTAGAAACGGGATAGAGTACTGCCTACTCTCCTCCACATCCTTTGGTGCTGTGTAAATCTGCTCTAAGTACAACCTGCTGAGTAGGGTGCAGAAACCAACTGAGATGAAGTATCCACTATCAGGCAGTAAAAGAGCTTGCAATGTTCACAGAGAAGGAAATCAAGAGAATTTTTATTCCTGCTCCTTACTCCAAATCTACACAGAATAAATAAAACTTTTTCACAGTGAACTAGGGAATGTGTAGGCCCTTTTCTGGAAATGCTCCCCAGGTCCCCTTCGCAAGTGTTAGTTCTCTTTGGGTTTGGTTCTGTGCAGCTCCCTGCCAACTCACCTGTCTTTCCTGTTGCCCAGAAGTCTAGCTCAAGCAAGAGCATACTCAACACCAAACTCTATTCTCTTTATGCTGGCTTCCATGATAGCTTACCTTCGATCACATCTACTCAGGTACAATCAAAAAAATATTTTCATTTTTTAAAGTTAGTTTTGCCATTTAATAGTTTAATGTTTTCCCCAAGTCACCATATTACCTTCACCAATAGATGAATCAACTATGTGGGTGGAGACCATCATCATATGATTGTTTAAATAGTTTATACTCCCTCCCCTCAGCTCTTTCTCTACATTGGTTGGCTGGGTTTGTGCCCAAGCATGAGTGGTTACCCTCAACACACTAGCCTGTCTTTAAGGGTTATGTTGAAAACTTTCTTGTCTCCTCTTCCTCCTTCTCCCACCCATAACTTTAGTGCATATTGCTGCCACATTTCAACTCATCAACACAGCTCTACTTTAGCTTGCTTTGTTCAGGCTTCTTTATATAACTTATTTGGATAAAACATTAGTCCGTTTTTTCTTGATTAACACAATATTCATTTCTTAATTGCTCATTCCAGTTGTCTGGCTTGAAGGAATCTTCTGCTTGGGAGAACTCTAAGAGTAAAAATAAAGTCTTAACTCCTATGAGATGAGTGAGGTACAGTGTTTCCTTGAGTTACCAAATTGTACTAGTTAACCAAAAATGACCTCCTCAGTTTTTAAGTGGCCAATTTAAACCACACCCTGTAAAAGTTCCATACTATATAACTTGCCTAAACTTTGAGCATGGTGTCTATAATTAGAGTGCTGTACTGAGATGGCTTGCTGGTATGTTGTCATCTGTGCATACTGAATACATTTCCATAAAATTGTCTTACTTAATCTGCTTTTAGGATTCATCATGGGGGGTCTGCTATCCACGGCTCTTGTATTTCTTCCACTACCACTGAGCCTCTGTGATCAGAAGCACATTGCTGAATTCTTCTGAGAAGCATGAGTGGGCTACCCATGGCTTTTTCCTGTATGTGTATGTGTGTGTGTG
>PVKM010018835.1:0-14156 GCA_004027735.1 Carollia perspicillata | reverse complement strand
GTGTGATCTACAATTAAGAATGGCAGAACATTTAAAAATGCAGCTTAGAAAAAAAAATTAATGCCCTCATTTTAAAGCCACTATTTCACCTTGCCCTCGCTCTTGGTCACAATGGTCACTACTTTAGCCCAGGGGTTGAAAAACTCTTTGTGAAGGGCCAGATAGATCATAAGTAGTTCAGGCTGCGTGGGCCCGAAGAGCTCTGCTGCAAGAACTCAAGTCTGCATTTGACGCTTGAAACCAGTGAAGGGCAAAATGTAAGTAAGTGGGCATGGCTGTGTTCCAATAAAACTTTATTCGTGGGCGTTGAAATTTGGCTCACAGACTGTAGTCTGCAAACCCTTTTTTTATCACCATTTGGTATAGGAAATCCTAGTCACTTTCTTGGCTCTGAAGAAACAACTACTGTCAGTTGTATAGCTTCAACTTAACTACTCCTTCTGGCCACAGCCAAACATCCTGTAGAGGAGGAGTTTTCATTCATCTCTCAAATGCTTCCATTTCTTAAGCCAGCAGCTTCTATGATGCAGCAAAAAAGTTCTAAGCTGCTTACAGCCTATGCATGTGCCCCTTGGCTGTCCCAGACACCAAATTTGATTATTACCACACGGCTCCAGTGTAATTTATACGGGCTAGTTGGCTTGGCCATCTAAAAAAAGCTTCCTCTGCCTGTCTCTGTGGGTAAACTCCGTAGTGGAAATAGGCAGGCCTTTGCTTTCAGGAGACAAGCCCAGAGGGCACTTTGGCCTTCGGGGTTCTTGCGGCAGAGATGCCAAACCACAGCTGTGAAGGGGATGTGAAGGGAGGAGTCTGCAGCAACCCAGGAAATAGCCCAGCTGGAGAAGGATGTCAAGAAGTGTGACAGTTTAGGAATAGGCCAGGCCTCAGCGGAGCATGAGTAGCTGGCACGAGGACCCTCTTTTAACTTGCTAGCATCATGTGAAACTCCACAGCTCTGTGACTTCTCTTGAACTCATTCTCCCTTCCTTAGTGGTCAATTCAATGGTCTACTCTTCTAGCATTCTCCGATTCTAACTAGGGAAATGAGGTGCTCTGGGTTCTAAATGATCTCTTCCTCTCTTTGGTCTTGGAAAAGGGTGTGTTTATTCTGTGGGGACAAGGGAATCTTTTCAGACATTTTACTTCATCGTCAATAGCCTTAAGCATCACTTTATCCCGGAAATCTTCCCGAGTTTCCTCTCCCACTCTCATGCTTCTTCCTTCTCTCTGTACCCACATGGTATTCTACATGTCTCTGTTTAGCCTTTGTGCCACTCTGATTTGTAATCGTGTACCTTTTATGGCTGTCTTATTTAGGTTTGTAAAACTAAGGGGCAAGAACAGTGATTTATAATCCCTGTATCATATATTACTGTGCACATTGTGAATCCTCCATTAATTGGTAAATTTCATTGATGAAATGGGGAGGAATGCATTTCAGAAGATGTGTATACAGGGAAGGCTGTCCATTGTTTTGATCCACATATTTGCTGTCCCTCAGATAATTCTGTATGTCTGCTTTCTTTGTGCATCACTCTTATGACAGACTCTTTATTGCTGTACGTAGGAATGATCTGGATGCAACAGTCATCATCCTGCTGATCTCAAACATTAATCTGATGGATCTGGCTGTTAGGATTTGTCCTATTTTACCTTTTTCCTTTACTCATTGGATCCATCTAGTAAAGCGCTCATCAATTTTGCTTCTAGGATGATGTAAAACAGGTGCACACTGTGCTTTCTGTAGATAATGTTTAATCTCTGCCAGGAAACAGAAAAATAAAAGGTGGGTTTTACAATAATAATCAAGATAGTCTAAGTGTAGTAACTTGGACAGGTCTCTGAGGCTGCACTTGTTTCCAGATCAAACAGTTCAAGCATAGCTCCCAGGTGATTCTGTCATGAAATTTTAAGGGTACAGTTTTGGGAGGGGATGGATGTGGTCCAGGTCCTATGATTCTACAAGCTCTTCAATGTCTATGAAACTGTGGCTTCCTAAGGTAAGGGGAAACAGGCTCTAGACTGGGTTGAATTAAGGAGATAAATAGTATAGTTGGCAATCCCATGGCTAAGAACTACCAGCACCTACAAGTTACTTGGTCTTTTTGAGAAAATGGAGGAAAGATAGAGAAACTGAACTTAATTCACTCTAAAATGTATTTCTTATAAAATAGTATGGCCACTATGAAAAATAGTATGGCATTTACTAAAAAAAAAGTAGAATTATCATATAATTCAGCCATTCCATTTCAGGTATATACCCCAAAGAAATTAAAGCAGAGACTTGAACAGATATTTATACACCTATGTTTATGACAGTGTTATTCACAAGAGCCAAAAGGTAGAAGCAATCCAAGTGTCCATTGCTGGAAGAATGGATGACTAAATTATGAGATATATATTGTGTGGAATATTACACAACCTTATAAAGGAAGGACATTCTGACACATGCTCCAACATGGAATACCCTGGGTGACATTACACTAAGTGAAATAATCCAACTAACTAAAGGACATATACCATATGATTCCATTTACATGAGGTACCCAGAGTAGTCAAATTCATGGAGTCAGAATTAGAATGGTGGTTACCAGAGGATGAGGGAAAAGAAGAAATGAGCAGTTATTATTTGATGGGTATAGAGTTTCAGTTTCCGTTTGGGAAGTTGAAAAGTTCTGGAGATTGATGATGGTGCGGTTGCACAACAATGTGAGTGTATTTACTGCCACCAAACTGTACACTTTAATTTAATGTATAATTAAAGTGGTAAATTCATGTTATGTATGCATTACTACAGTTTTTAAAAAGGGAACAAATCTATTTCTGCCTGCCTTCTTCTTCTTATGCTCACAGTAGCTCTCTCCTGTTCTTCATGTGTGAACACAGCCTCTGTCAGTGGCCCACATTGTGGCGCGGCCCAGATGTGATGCATGTGTACAAGGAAGGGGTCATGTTCCAGACTGTGTGTGTGTCTGTGTTTTATGGTAACCCCATAACAAGCTCTTAGCTTCCAGATAGCCTCACTCCTGCAGGAATTCACTTCCTTGAAACGGAAATTTCTGCCACAGGACGGGCACATTTTGTATTTGATCCCTGAAATGTTGTAGGCTAGACTTTAACCAACAAACAATGGTGGAGTTCAATAAAGTTTTCCTTGCACCAAAAGTCTACTAAGTAATATAGTCTTACCTCTGCCATCAATGTTTCTTACGGGCCTTGGTTCCCTTCTCCGTGAAATGGGCCAAACATTGAGTGAGGCTCAGTGAATTTATCTGAATGGGACCCTAATAATCAGGAAGTATACAGATAAAGCAATTCCTTAGAAAAAGGATGATACTCCCTTTACTTTTTCTCATTTGTTTTGAGGCTCACCTAGCACAAAGGAGGCCAATCTTCCCCTGTTGACATAACTGATAAAGGCAGGTGGGCACACCAGTCAAGGTGGTGGTTAGCACACAGACTCTGCCGTCAGTCAGCCTGTGTCCCAGTTTTACCACTAGCTATGTGGTCTTGGGCTGCGTTATCTAACTTCAGGTTTCTTGTCTGTAAAATATTATGATAATAATGGCATTTTCTTCAAAGGGCCACTGTGAGGATTAAATGAGTTCATGTTTGTAAATCACACAGAGCAGAGCCTGGCATCTAGTGTGGACTATGTGAACATGCACTGGTAATATTAAGCTACTGCATGAACAGATAGGCTCTTCCAGCCCTGGTGGGATGTAGAGGGAGGGCATGGGGAAGCCTCTAAGAGTCAGGCAACTTGTTTCCCAGTTCGGGGCCAGCCATTTATTTACTGTGTGACCTTGAGCAAGTCACTTAAACTTTTGAGCCCTAGTTTCATACCTATTAGGATCAATAATATAGGAAACTGTCTTTTTCAGTCTCTTAATATATGATAACTATAAACATGTAAAATGTAAAGGCTGTCATGTTTCTATTAGAATTATTACAGGTTCCATTTTGGCTCCTTTACTTTCACATCTGAACTAAAGCAGAAAGAAAACTTGCCTAACTAAAAAAAAGAATGATTATTTTATATGATAGAAGTGGTATGTGTATAATGTAAAAAGTATGGAAAATAAAGAAAATTATTTTATGAATCCATCATTGTACCCCATGTGAGAAAGCCTTTATAAACATTATATTCTTTCTCACTTATTATAAAGTAAATAGCATTTTTCTCTTTTTTCTGAGGCAAGATCTCAGCTAGGGAGACCTATGTATAGAAAAGTTAACTTAGCATGAACTTTTCATAAGATAATGGGTGGGCCGTTTTTTAAATGTCCTAACTATGGCTACACAATTAAAGTGATAATTTGGGTAGGTTTAAATGTCATTTGAGAGCTTTCAAATTAGCATAAATCCTAATATGCCATACTATTAAAAATGGCTTTAATTTAATAAAAGGATTTTATTTTACTAATGCTAGGTAAATCCAGGCAAGGAAGACAGTGAATTATAAACTTTGACAATGTTTGAATTAATGACCTTAATAACTGTAAACAATATAGAAACTTTCTCTAAGTTAGTCTATCTCTCTCCATGAGGGCAATCAGTCAAAAACAATAAGCTCTGGAGAACTAATCCGTTTGTGTTAGGAATGGTTTACCAGGGCTGGGTAGCAACAGTGGGTACATGCCCTCAGGGAGTGTGGTTTAGTTCCTCCATTGGTTTTGAAGTTGCTACGGGGGTGAGAAAGCCTCCGACAAAGCATGAAGACATGAAGATGCTAGGTGACCACTAGTCTTTTCCTACTTACATGTCTTTTCTAGGAAAGAGTGACAACTCATGCTTTGTCATTTGTTGTCCCTCAATCCTTACCCTTTTCTTCCCTCATTGCCACACCCTATTCACTGATAAGCACAAAGTTTCATATTGTGCATGGTGATTATCCACAATATAAAAAGCATTAAACATTTTTATAAGTCATTAATCTTGGGTGTTATCTTTGCCAGAAATCAAAAACATGTCTTCTAATTTAACAGAAAATTAGTTGATTCTGAGTAAACAATAGAGTACTTCATCCCCCTGCCTTATATAAAAGGCTTGCTGGTGGTAGTAAGTGAAACATCCTCTTGACCTCCGTCTATCCTTAGAAATAGAAAGGCAGTATTCCTTCACTAAGCTGCAACAGAAGAGAAGGTAGAGACTGGTAGCAGTGGGGAATCTACTGAAGGCTACAGCTGTACCTAGCAGTAAATATCAATACTTTTCCCCAACATCGACCTTTTCTGGACAGAAACAGACTGAGAACTGCAAAGTGGAGTCTCCTCTAATTTGAATGGTACATGGATAATTGAGGCCACGGGATGATGGACATATATCTCTAAGAACCTTACCAGTGGCACATGGGAAACAAAGAAACCTGCTTTGCTAGTTCAGAACCATCTCTGGAAGCTCTTGTCCAGTTCAGTTGGAGCTCTTAAGTCAAACAAACACACAATTAAGAAAACATTCAAAGAACTGGTGGGTGGCAGAGCAGTTGGAAGGATTGGAAAGGGCTTAGTATTTGCTTTATTTCCTCTGAGCTCATTACTTGCTCTGAGCAGGTTAGCCAGGGGGGAAGATAAACACTGTTTAGTTAATAAGTCCCGTAAGAACCCCACGGAATGTCCTTTCTGATTTACCATTGTATGGCTGGAAAATATCCTCTTTGCTTGTATTTTTTTCCCCAACCAACTTTGAAGTTGATGGATAATTTTGAGTGCAAATGAATGGCGAGAGTTTATTTATACACATCTTTTTCAGGTTAATGTGAAATGTGTGTGAGACACGTTATGGGAAAAGGGAATATTAGTTGGGCTTCGTCTCTTAATGCAATTTTAGATCAAATGGAAATGTTTCCTGACTCAATATTTGTAGCCTAAAACTGATTTTTTTAAAAAAATTTCCAGTTTGGAGAGTTAAAAAGCAGGAAGGAGTGTGTCTGTACTTTTTGGTGCTGCAGTGCCCCAGATTGACCCTTATGATTCATTCACCAGCTTTGGTTCCTACCAAACAAGTAAAATCCCTTAAAGAGCTGGTTAAATACCATACTTGGATAAGCTGGATAAACTGATTCTCTTCAAATGGCTGAACAATGGGGCATCTTTGGTTTGTGTACCTTAATAATGAAGGCAAATGTCCTGATTCAGTTAACCTTAAAACATATAAGTGGGAGTAGGGCTAAGAAGAGAAGGACAAGGAAAAAGAAAGGGGAATGAAGGAGGAAGATACTGTAGGGTTTTCATTTAAAATTAAAAAACAAATTAAAAAAATAACCATGTCATTAGGGTAGCTGAGTAGATAAGAAAACAAGACCCATATATATGCTGTCTCCAGGAAATGCAGCTCAGATGAAAAGATATACACAGACTAAAATTAAAGGGATAGAAAAAAGATTATTTCATGCAAATGAAAAGAAAAAGAAAAATTGGGGTAGCAGTATTTATATCAGAAAAAATAGACTTCACAACAAAAGCTATAGTAAGAGACAAAGGAGGACACTATACTATGATAAATGAAACAATCCAACAAGAGGATGTAGCCCTAGTAAACATTTATGTATCCAACATAGTAGCACCTAAATATATGAAGCCAATTTTGATGAACGTAAAGGGAGAGATAGGCAGAAATACAGTCATAGTCAGGGATTTTAACACTCAACTGACTTCAATAGATAGATCTTCCAGACAGAAAATCCACAAGGAGACAGCAGTCTTAAATGACACAGTAAACCAAATGGATTTAATTGATATCTTCAGAGCATTTCATCCCAAAGGAGCAGAATATACATACTTTTCAAGTGCACATGGGACATTTTCTAGGATAAACCACATGTTAGGACATAAAACAAGTCTCAATAAATTTAGGAAGATTGAAATCATATCAAGCATCTTCTCTGACCACAATGCTATGAAACTAGAAATCAATCACAAGAATAACACTGAAAAACACACAAAGAAATGGAAGCTAAATAACATGTTATTAAATAATGAATGGGTCAACAATGATATAAAGGAAGAAATCAAAAGATACCTTGAAACAAATGAAAATGAGGACACAACAATCCAAAATCTTTGGGACACTGGGAAAGAAATCCTAAGAGGCTAAGTCATAGCATTACAGGTCTGTCTGAAACACAAGGAAAAGTTCAAATAAACAATCTAACTCCTTAACAATCTAACACTGAGATGAACTTGAAAAGAACAACACACAAAGCCCAAGGAGAATAAAAGGAAGGAAATAATAAAGAGTAGAGATAAATGAAATAGGGTCTAAAAAAATGATATAAAAGATCAATGAATCCAACAGCTGGTTCTTTGAAAAGATAAACAAGATTGACAAACCTTGAACCAGACTCATCAAGAAAAAAAGAGAGGACCCAAATAAATAAAATCAGAAATGAAAGAGGAGAAATAACAACTGACATCAAAGAAACACAAAGGGTTGTAAGAAAATATTATGAAAAACTATATGCCAAAAAACAGGACAGCCTGGGTGAAATGGATAAATTCCTAGAAACATATAATCTTCCAAAAGTAAATCGGGAAGAGTCAGATAATCTGAATAGACAAGTTACACCTAGAGGAATTGAAGGAATCAAAACACTCCCAACAAACAGAAGCCCTGGACCAGATGTGTTCACAGGTGAATTTTACTAAACATTCTGAAAACTAACATTTTTCTTTCTCATGAGTCCATAAAATCCAAGAAGAGGCAAAGCTCCCTAGCTCATTTTATGAGGCCAGCATTATTCTAATTCCAAAACCAGGTAAAGACACTACAAACAAAGAAAATTATAGTCCAATATCCCTGATGAATGTTGACACTAAAATCCTCAACAAAATGTTAGCAAATCAAATACAGTGATACATCAAGAAGATCATACACGATGACCAAGGGGGATTTATTCCAAGAATCCAAGATTAGTACAACATTTGCAAATCAATAAAAGTGATTCACCATATAAATAAATTGAAGGATAAACACCACATAATTATATCAATAGATGCTGAAAAAGCATTTGATAAAATCCAGTACCCATTTATGATAAAAATTCTCAGCAAAGTGAGATTATAGGGAACATACTTAAACATAATAAAGGCCATATATTACGAAACCACCACCAACATTATTCTCAATGGGTAAAATCTGTAAGCATTTCCCTTAAGATCAGGAACAAGACAGGTATGTCCGCTTTCACCTCTCTTATTCAACATAGTGGTAGAAGTCCTAGCCACAGTGATCAATCAAGAAGAAGAAATGAAAGGCATCCAAATTGGAAAAGAAGTAAAACTGTCATTATTTAATTGACACTGTACAAGAGATCCCCAAAGATTCCATCAAAAAACTGCTAAAAATGATAAATAAATTCAACAGCATAGCAAAGTTAATATCCAGAAATTAATTTAATTTGTATATGCCAACAATGAAATAGCAGAAAGGGAAATTAAGAAAACAATCTCATTCACAATTGCTACAAAATGAATTAAAACCTGGGAATAAATCTAAGCAGGTATATAAAGACTCGTACTCAGAAAATTTTAAGGCACCGAAGAAATTGAAGAAGATACAAATAAGTGGAAGCACATACCATGTTTGTGGATAGGAAGAATTAACATTATTAAAATGTCCACACTACCCAAAGAAATCTATAGATTCAACACAATTGCTATCAAGATTCCAACAACATATTTCACAGAACTAGAACAAACATTTCCAAAATTTATATAGGACCCAAATGGCCCCACATAGCAACAGCAATCCTGAGAAAGAAGAACAAATTTGGAGGAATCACACTACCTAATATCACGCTATAATATAAGCCCATTGTAATCAAAACAGCCTGCTACTGGCATAAAAAAGACTCATAGATAAATGGAAAAGAATGGAGAGCTGAGAAATAAACTCACACCTTTATAGTCAATTAATATTTGACAGAATATGCAAGAATATTCAATGGGCTAAAGGTAGCTTATTCAATAAATGGTGTTGGGATAACTGGAAAGATATATGCAAAAAAAAAAAAATGAAACCAGACCACCTTCTCACACCACATACAAGAATAAACTCAAAATATATCAAAGACTTAAATATTAGACCCAAAACCATTAAAAAATTGTAGAAGAAAACAGGCAGCAAAATCTTGGACATTGCTTGTAACAATATTTTATTGGATATATGAACCCAGGCAAGGAAAATGAAAGAAAAAATAAATAAATGGGACTACATCAAACTAAAAAGTGTTTGCAAAGCAAAGGAAATCATCAACAAAATAAAAAAAAACAACAACAACCTATAGAATGGGAGAACATATTTGCCAATACATCTGATAAGGGATTAATATCCAAAATTGTTTACAAAGAACTTACAAAACTCAACACCAAAATCCCCCAAACTATCCAATTCAAAAATGGTCAAAGGACCTGAATAGACAATTCTCCAAAGAGGGTGTACAGATGGCCAATACACACATAAAAAGATGCTCAATGTACTAATCATCAGAAATGAAAATTAAAACCACAATGGGATATCATTTAACACCTGCAAGAACGGCCATCATCAATAAATCAGCAAACAAGTGCTGGTGAGGATGTGGAGAAAGGGAACCCTTTCACACTGTTGGTGGGAATGCAGACTGGTACAGCCACTGTGGAAAGCAGTATGAAGATACCTCAAAAATTAAAAATAGATCTGCCTTTCAACCCAGCTAGCCTACTTCTGGGAATTTATCCAAAGGAATACAAACACTAATTTGAGGGAACATGAGCACCCCTATGTTCATTGCAGCATTATTTATAGTCACTGAGATATGGAAGCAGCCCGACTGTCCATCAGTAGATAAATGGATAAAACAACTATGGGACATTTACACAATGGAATACTACTCGGCCGTAAAAAGAAGAAAATTTTACCCTTGCAACAGTATGGATGGACATGGCTAAGTGAAATTGAGAAAGACAAATACCATATAATTTTAGCCAAATGTGGAGTCTAATTAACAAACTGCACTAACAAGGAAGATGGAGATAAACTCATAGATGGAGAGCAGGATGACAGCTGGAGGGGCAGGTTGGGGGGTGGAGGGATTGTGCAAAAAGGAAAAAGGACTCATGGGCATGGATAACAGTGTACTGATTGCTGGTGGGGGAGGTCGTATAAAAGGACTGAATGGTAATGGAAATAAATATAATAAAGGTTAAATAAGAAAAAGATAAACAAAGAAAATAAAAGCAAAGCAAGACATATTTCCTCAACTCTAAAACATATAACTATGTTGCCAGAATAAACAGTGATCCATAAGTAACAAGTTTAAAATATTTTGTTATATAAAAGGGAATTACTGTATTCATTGTCTGTGAGGCATTATACTATGGGCATTGAAAGCTTTTGTCTGAGTCATCTTCACTCCCTGGTCCCCAACATGGTTGACAATGGGCATTGGTGGAAAGGATGGCAGAATTTAGAGGGGATAGTGTGAAGTTTATCTCTATATGACAATGTCTTATCAATGCTAATCCTATTTTTTGTGAGCAAGTAAAAATTTAAAACCAGAGCCTTAGCTTAAGAATCTCGTTCTCTTTATCACTGTTGATCAGTCACTAATAAATTCACTATCTCTAAAACAGAACAATATCCCTAGTAATTGTAGCTGACTCTAAAGAAATCTTGTTTCAGTAAAATTTTGGGGAACATCTGTTTTACCAATTAGATGACTAGTACTAAAACTCTGTTTCTCTGAGAAGTATTGAACTTTGGGATATTAGACAAAAGTATAAAAAAATGTGACTTTCTTATTGATTTTATTTCCCATTTCAGTGTACTTTTCAACTGTACAAAATTGTTAACAATGAAGAATTGTGGCAGACATTACATTAATGAAATAGGAGTTCCACAATGAATAGAGATAGTTTTGGGAAATTATAATCATTTTGGGAAATTATAATTATTTTGGGAAATGATAATTGATCACTTTAAAGAAAGATTTATTCATGTTAGTACAAAATGCAGTGCCCATGTTTTTGCCTAGTGGTTCACTATCCCTTACAAATAGAAACAAAGAACAAAACTAATTTAACAACACACAGAAACATGTTAGAGAGCAAAGCTATAGTACCCAGCAAACTAAGTAAATGCAAATTATTTTTGGAGCACCAAAGAGTTCACAGCATGCATGCCTTAAAAACATTGTTGCTAGAATTTTGATCTGAACCTTCAGCTCTAAGAGACCAGTTTATGGGAGTAATCCTTTGAGGTAAACTAGCTGAGCATCCAGAACCTACATTTCAAGATGGCCTTTGTAAAACAAAAATATTTTATTTATTTATTTTTAGAGAGAGGGGAAGGGAGCGGAAAAGAAAGAGAGAGAAATATCAGTGTATGGTTGCCTCTCCAGTGCTCCCTACTGGGGATCTGGCCCACCACCGAGACATGTGCCCTGATTGGGAATCAAACCAGTGACCCTTTGAGTGCAGGCTGGCACTCAATCCACTGAGCCCCACCAGCCAGGGCTGTTTTTAGTTTTCATTGTAGTTTTATCACTCATTTTGTTATGCTATGGAATTCCTGTGACTGGAAGAACAGGTAATAAACTAAAAGCCATCTTGTGGAGCAGGTCCTGGGCACTTGACTGGGTCTTACGTACTAGCTTTGCAGGGTGCGCTGTTCTGATTGCCCTCCCGGAAGATCATATGACCCTGTCATAAAACCTCACGATGCTCTTGAGTAGTAAATAATCTCAGTGTTCAGTTTCAAGGTTTTAAAGACTCCTCATGGTTTTCATAGGACAGGATGAGGTCAGTTCTCAATAAAAAATTGTGTTGTTTTTATAAAGCTTTTGTTTAAGGCATTCGGATTTTATTCCCTCTAGATTTTAGTTTGGCAATAGTCTGTAAACATTAAAAATTTTCACATTATCAATTTTAATATATCCCCATGGGTATGCTCAAAATTTAACTCTAAGAATGCTTGTGATATTACTGAAAATAATGTAGAAAAATCAGAAGGAAAAATCCTAATTGTCCCCCATGGTCAAATAAATTATGCTACATTTGCTCAATGGAATACATACATTCCATAAACAAAACTTTAGTAATAAAACTTAACAGCCCAGAACATGTTCATGAATGATATGATTACCTTTGAGTGGTGGACTTATCAGAGATAATTATTTATTACCTATGTGATTTTCCATGTTATCTACTATAAAAATCCATTATTGTGTAGCTAAAAGGTAAAAGATATTAACAAAAATTCTAGTATTTCAAAATGTGAAGGTGAATGGGACAGTATCTATGTAGATTATTTCCTTGGTATAGTCAATTCTTCTATTCTTCTCTGCATGTGACATGTTATATTAATAATTTCACAGCGTAGGATGCAGATTCTGGGATGTACTGAACCAGAACCTCTGGAGAGCCTGGTGGCAGGTCAGCATGTGTCAATCAGTAGAATCCACCCAGGGAAAGAGTTTATATAATACAAACAGAGCCAATGAAACTAGATTTCTGTATTGAGAAAAGTGCTATGTGAAATAAATTATAAGCGGTTTGAAAAGATGGAGCTCCTGAGGATTAAGGCCTCACCCTAAGCAAAAATGAGGGGCCATTTGCCCTCTTCTTTCTATGGCTTTTGCCTTCTTTCATGTTCCAATGTCAGTGAATCCTTCTCTGCTATTTAAATCTGAAAATCAGTGACTTATAACTTAGTGTAAACTTAATTCCAACTTTATTATTTTTATTAGGAAGACTTGTGTTTTAAGCCTCATCTCTACTTGTGACATGAAGAGATTTTTCTCCTAAGACATTCCAAGTTTCAACATGCAGGTGATGGTTGAGAATGCTGAGGGGGAGGGGAAGAAGGCTTTCTCCTTATTTAATATCAGCTAGGCGAACAGCTAATGAACTTCCAGCTTTTTGACGATTGCAGTTTTAAGCCCTAAATACAATGATCGATTCATTATGGAACACCCTGGGAGTTCAGGACTATACATGTTGGTCTGTTCAGCTGTTTTGATGCTTTCCAGAAAGTCAGTGAAATTCAGGCACTAATATGAACTCCGAGCTCTTAGAGACCGGTTTATGGGCGTAATCCTTTGGGGTAGACTAGCTGAGCATCCAGAACCTACATTTCAAGATGGCCTTGTACTTTTTTTCTTATGCTGAAATATGCAGCCATTTTCAGGCAATTTTGTGCTTTGGGAAAATTGCCATCAAGTAGAAGGTAAAACAAATATAATCTAAAAGTTTGCAGGATATCCCTTTCCTGACTGCCTTCCTCCAAGTCAAGTTTCTGTTATTTCCTAAGAGAGAAATTCTATTTAACAAACTTTTATGTAACACTTACTGTGTGTCATTCCCTGTCCTCCAAAGTTTGCAACTTTCAACGTGTTTTATTCCCATGACAATGCTCGGTGGCATTACCCTACAGGAAATATTGTGCACATTTTCTAAGGTTGGTTCCTGGTAAACAGGGGAGGTGGGATTTGAGTTTATGCGATCAAGCCGCAGAGTCCCTCTTTTAGGCACTATAAAATGTGGCCTCTAACACTATTACACTTTTATTTTTTCAATTAAAAGTAAAGTCACTGAATCCCCAGAATGGGCTACAATATGTTGTGGTAGTTAGTGACCTCAAAAATCTCAGTGGCTTGCAACCTCAAATGTTCAGTTCATTTTCCTGCTTCTGGTACTTTGCAGGGTGGCTGCAACTCTGTTTCATGTCTTCACCACTTTGTGGCGTAGGTTGGCAGAGCAGCTTTTATCTGGGACATTGGCCGGAGCATCGCAGGAGAAGAAAACGAGACATAGCAAAACACATGTTGGTACTTAGAGTCCTTCTGGGAAATAATTTATGTAACTTTCATTTCACTGGCCAAGTAATGTCACATGACAAAGCCTGTCATTAAGCAGACTGGAGGTAAAGTTCTTCCCCAAGAAAGGGTATCAAACATTCGTAAGCAATCTATCAGAGTCCCAATGACTTCTGATAATTTTATTGATATATTTGTGGTTAGTATTAGTCCTTCTTATTCAACTTTAAGCCCTATAGCTTGTTATTCACCACTTTTTTAATTTATTAGATTTGCTGGGGGGACAGTTAATATGGTTTCAACTGTACAGTGCTATGATACATGATCAGTATATTGTACTGCATGTTCACCACCCAAAGTC
>PVKM010018834.1:0-24723 GCA_004027735.1 Carollia perspicillata | reverse complement strand
ATAATTCGGATGTTGGAACGTTTAAAGATGTCCTGGAGGTTCCTAAGCTTCTCCTCATTTTTTTTTTCATTCTTGTTTCTTCATTCTTTTCTGCTTGGTTGTTTGTTTCCTCCTTCTGGTCCACTCCATTGATTTGAGTCCCAGTTTTCTTCCCATCACTACTGGTTCCCTGTGCATTTTCCATCATTTCACTTATGAACACCTTCATTTTTTCATCTAATTTGCGACCAAAATCAACAAATTCTGTGAGCATCCTGATTAGCAGTGCTTTGAACTGTGCATCTGATAGGTTGGCTATCTCTTGCTTGCTTAAAATTATTGGGTCTGGGACTCTGAGCTTTTCTTGTGTTTGAGTCATTTTTGGTCAGGTGGCACCTGTTGCGTATGAGGGGTGGAGCCGTAGGTGTTCACCAGGGCGGGGCAGCCTAGTCGCCAAGTTGTGATGCTGTCTGTGGGGGCGGGGTCAGAGAGGGAACAATGGCGCCTGTTCACACTCTCTCGAGTTTTTGTCCCCTCTGCTGCCTCCCACAAGCAAACTGGGCCCCCCGGCACTGGTTCCCAGGTGGGTGGGCCTATGCACACTCTGGGACTTTGCGGGTCTCCCCGTAAACCTCTCCTGTGAGGCTGGGAGCCTCTCCCGGCACCTTTTCAATGGGTGTTTTTAGGCTTTATTGCCTGTTGCTGGGGCCCTGGGCTGTGCGGTCCGTCTCACTGCCCACTCTGGCCTAGTTTATCTGCACACGAATGTGTGTCCACAGTTGGCCAACTGCCCTGCATGCCTTGCGGGCTCTGCTCGTCTCCTCCCGTCTCCTCCCCGCGTCTGGGGTCTGCAAGCTCCACGCCACCTACGCTGCCCAGTGCTCCCAAGCCTGGCAGCCACCACGTTTTCCTGCTGCTTTCCCTCTCTGCCGGCTGCCGACTCTGCCCCTCTTACCGGTCAGGTTGAATGGTTGTCGACTTCCGTATTTCAATTTTCTGTGTTCTGGTTGTGTTATTGTTTATAAATATTTGTTGTCCTTAATCTTGGTTGTGAGAGGAGGTACAGTGTTTCCACCTACGCCTCCATCTTGGCCAGAAGAAGGAGAGGATTTTAAAAGCAGCAAGAGAAAGGAGACAGTTACCTACAAAGGAGTTCCCATAAGGCTATCAGCTGATTTCTCAAAAGAAATCTTGCAGTCCAGAAGGGGCTGGAAGGAAGTACTCAAAATCATGAAAGGCAAGGACCTAGCGCCAAGATTACTCTATCCAGCAAAACCATCATTTAGAATGTAAGGACAGATAAAGTGCTTCCAAGATAAGGTCAAGTTAAAGGAGTTCATCATCACCAAGCCCTTACTATATGAAATGTTAAAGGAACTTATCTAAGAAAAAGGAGAAGATCCAAACAATAAACAATAAAATGACAAAAAACTCACAACTATCAACATCTGAACCTAAAGAAACAAAAACAAACACAAAAATGAACTAAACAAACAACTAGAGCAGGAACAGATTAATAGACATAGAGATCACATGGAGGGTTATCAATGAGGCTTGGGTGAGAATGCAGGAAAATGTACAGGGAATAAGAAGCATAAATGGTAGGTACAAAATAGACAGGGGGAGGTTAAGAATAGTGTAGGAAATGGAGAAGCCAAAGAACTTAAATGTATGACCCATGCACATGAACTAAGTGGGAGGAATCCTGGTGGGAGGGGGGTGCACGTTGGAGGGGAATAAAGGGGAAAAAATGGGAAAACTGTAATAGCATAAGTAATAAACTATGTTAAAAAATACGATGTGGACATGCCCAGGTTAGACTGCTGACATCAGGAGAAGGAACAGGGACACATGGACTATACTGGAATGTTCAGTCATTCTCATTGAAGCCAGCCTATATCAGCCAACAACCAGCTGACCCTAAATAGGTCAGCATTTCCTACCAAGATCAGTATATTCACCTAATTGACATCCCAAGAATGTGAGCACAAACATTTATTGCTGTGTGATTCAAGTTTTGTGGTTGTTTGCTACACACTTTAATTGTAGCAAAAAAAAAAAAAACAAATATAGTAAATGCCATAACCATTTGAGTCTCTGGTTTCAAGGATAGTAGTATCAAAGCTTATGATCCTGTAAATGTATCATGATAGAAAAAACTGAAGTTCCATAATTAGTAAAGGTCTAGGGAAGTAATAAGTAAAATGCTATTAAATATATTTCATTTTTATTACTATTTTTAATATTATATTTTATTGATTATGCTATTACAGTTGTCCTGATTTTTGCCTCTTAGCCCCCCTCCAACAAGCACATCCCACCTGAGGCAATCACCCCACCATTGTTCATGTTCATGGGTCATGCATATAGGATCTTTGGTTACTCCATTTCCTATACCGTATTTTACATCCCCATGGTTATTCTGTATTTACCTATTTGTATATATATATATATATATTTTTTTTTAGAGAGAGCTTGGGAGAAAGACAGAGAGAGAAACATCAATGTGTGTTTGCCTCCCACATGCCCCTCACAGGGGACCTGGCCTGCAACCCAGGCATGTGCCCTGATTGGGAATCAAACTGGTGATCCTTTGGTTTCCAGGCCAGTGCTTAATCTACTTAGCCACACCAGCCAGGGCCTGTTTGTACTTCTTAATCCCCTCACATCTTCACCCATTCCCCATATCTGATTCCTATCTGGCAACCATCAAAATGCTCTCTGTATCCATGATTCTGTCTGTTTTTCTTGTTTGCTTTGTATGTTTTTTTAGATTCAATTGTTGATAGGTACATATTTATTGTCATTTTATTGTTTATAGTTTTGCTCTTTTTCCTAAGTAAGTTCTTTTAACATTTTGTATAAGAATGGTCTGCTGATGATGCACTCTTTTAGCTTTTTATGGTCTAGGAGTCTCTTTATCTGCCCCTTGATTCTAAATGGTAGCTTTACTGGGTAGAGCAACATTGACTGTAGGTTCCTGCTTTTCATGACTTTGAATATTTCTTGCCAATGCCTTCTAGTCTGCAAGGTTTCTTTTCAGAAGTCAGCTGACAGTGTTAGGGAATTCCCCTGTAGGTGACTAGCTGCTTTTCTCTTGCTGCTTTTAGGATTCTCTCTTTTAATTTTAACCTTTGGCATTTTAATTATGGTGTGTCTTGGAGTGGGCCTCTTTGCATCCATCTTTTTTGGGGATTCTCTGTGTTTCTTGAACTTGCATGTCTATTTCTTTCACCAAATTTTGGAACTTTTCTTTCATTATTTTTTCAAATAGATTTCCAATTTCTTGCTCTTTCTCTTCTGCTTTTGGCAGTCTTATGATGAGAATGTTCAAATGCTAGAGCTGTCCTATAGGCCACATATATTATCCTCATTTTTTTGGATTAGTTTTTCCTCTTGTTTTTCTGATTGGTTGTTTTTGCTTCCTTATATTTTATATCATTGACTTGATTCTCAGCTTTATCCACTCTAATGTTGTTTCTATATAAATTGTTCTTTATTTCAATTAGTGTATCCTTCATTTTTTGACTGGATCTTTTTTATACTGTTGAGGTACTCACTATGTTCCTTGAGCAGTTTTCTAACCAGTGTTTTGAGCTTTGCATCTGATAGATTGCTTATCTCCATTTTGTTTAGTTCTTTTTCTGGATTTTTGATCTGTTCTTTCTTTTGGGCCATATATTTTTTTTGTTTGTTTTTTCATTTTGGCGGTGTTCCTGTGTTTGTTTCTATGTATTAGGTTGAGCTTCTATGACTGCCCATCTTTGTATGTGGTCTAATATAGTAGGTGTTGTATATGTAGGTTCCAGTGGCTCTCTTTCCTTGATCCCTCAAGCTGGATACTTGAGGTATGTCCTTCATGTGGGCCAAGTACACCCTCCTCTGGTAGTTGAGCCTTGGTTGCTACTGACAGGTCAATGGGAGGGATTTACCCAAGCAAGTCAGCTTCAAGGACTCTCTGTGATCACTGACCACCAACCTCCAACCTCCACATAGAATCAGTTGTGTGGGGGCATAGTGGTGGTGCTCTGATGTGGTCTGTAAATGTCCACTGGATGCGCATGTTCTGGAGTTACCCAGATGGAGCAGACTAAGTTCATTCCCCATCTGAGTTTTGCCTAGGACCACCGTGCCTGAGTTATAGAGCAATCAGAGATGGCTGCTACTTCTTCTAGGCTTGGAGATTCCCAGGTGAAGCCATGCTGTGAATCTAGGAAGGCTACTGTTTGTGCCATGCCTGGGGCCATTTAGCAAGAGATATGGGAGCTTGGGGCTTGCTGAGGCTTGCTGTTGCTTGTTTGAGAGGATTTAGGAAGTTTTGAAGCATGAGCCAAGACCAGCTACTCATATGGAAAAGCAGCTTGGGTAGGCTTATAATTTGGGTGGGGATCTCCCACCCAAGGGTGGAGATCTGGAGATCTCCAAGGGTAGGGCAAACAGTGTTAGTCAGTTTGATGGAGTCTTAGATATGGCACCAGGCTCTGTGGCTCTGTGGCTCTGTGAGGGTTGGTTCAGAAAAGGGGCAATGGCCTCTGCTCACCTTGATGCTAGTCACTTCAGGTACTCCCCATATGCCATTGGTGCCTTTCAAGCTGCCACCCTGGTGCTGGAGATCTAAGGAGTGAGTCTGAGTAAGTCTGTGTGTGGATTCTTTAAGAGGAACTGCTTAGGGCTCTTGATTCAACTCAATCCCCACTAGTTTTTGCAGTCAGAAGTTGTGGGGACTGACATTTCTGGCACTGGAACCCTGGGCTTGAGGGCCTGGTGTGGGGCTAGGACTCCTCGCACCCAAGATATCCCTCTGGAAAATGTATCCACCACATGTGAGTGTGGGACCAGCCTGAACCACATCTCTGCCCTTCCTATCAGTCTGGATGGATGTGGTGTCTTTAATTCTGTAGTTGCCAAGTTTCCATTAACTCAATTTCTGATGGTTCTGAGTGATGCTTATTCTATATTTTAGTGTAATTTTGATGTAGTTGTGCAAGGAGGTGAGCCCTGTCTGCCTAAACTGCCATCTTGACCAGAAGCCACAGATCTAAATATATTTTAAGTGAACAGAATCTTCAATATGAAAAGCCTCCTTTGGAGGGTGCCCCATCTCTTCTGTAACCTTTAACAGTTAAGAAGAAATAAATGGCACTGTGATTTGCTGAGGAAGAATGTCATACAAGTGCTGTGCTATTCAGAATGCATCACTTTTAAAAGTTTTGTGTAGAGTTACTTAGTCTAACATTGAATGTATTTTTTACTCCCTTTTCTCTCCTTTCATTTTCACCAAGTGCCAGCAAAATTCTTGTGTAATTGCTGGCCTCTTCACAAATTATCGTCGTACGTAAGGACACATTTTCCCAGACCTGTTCTCCGCTCTGTGTATTAATAAGTTAAATGTATTTCATTTCTCTTTCCAGACTTCATAGATCCACTCATATGGTCTAAAAAAGAAAAAAGTAATGCATGGTTTTAGTGGAAAGACAACATATGAAGTATTAACTGGTACTTACCTACCTCTATCGACTTCTAATCCCATGACACTGCCCCATTTCATTATGTTAGAAGATATGTGAGGCTGACATGCTACATGATGAGTCAGGGGTACATAGGACAGTGGAGGCTGTCAGGAAGATGGAGAAACAGATATCAAATTCCTGGCTTTTAAAGTTAAAAGCCTCAAATCATCTTTTGATATTTTTCCTTTATCTCTCCTCTTTCTCTCCCCTTCCTCACTAGATAAAGATGCTCCCAACTGAAGAGAGGGAAGGAGGATGGTAACTGAAAAATGAGAAACAGTCACTGGTTTTAGGACAGAGTCCCCATTTTCGGCCAACTACCAAGTGATGAGCCAAGCAATGGGCAAAGAGACTGTAAGAGCCCTGGAATAAATGTAACAGTAGAGGGAACCAATGCTGTAGAAGATATTGCTACAGTGTACTTACATTTGGGCCCTGTTCTACTGGGCATAAGGGCATTGTTATTTTTTCTCTTCCTTGATGATAGAAATGATCTTGTGACTTGGCCAATAAATTGTTAATAGAAATGATGTGGGGCATTTCCATCTTTAAACATCTAATTACTGGTGCTTAACTTCCCAGCCCGCTTATCTTGCTAATCTGGAAGAATGAGCCAACATGTGAAACACAGATGTGGAGAGTATTGTCTTGAATTTTATTTGAGTAAGGAATGAAATTTTGTTGACCTTTTGGATTTATTACTGCAGTATAACCTACCCTGAGTAGGATGAGTGCTCTCTTTTCTATGTAGATGGCTGGAAGGGAGGGAAATCACAAAGGTTCTCATGCCATTCAGCATGTGGGCAGTGGAGTAGAAAAGGCTACACAGCATATCAGAGGCAGAGAGATCTTGATGACAGATCCTAATTGTCCTATTGCCCCAGAGAGATGTGGGATAACAACTGAAATTTCCCCATGTCCCAAATAAGGATGCATATTTTTTCACAGAGAGAAATCTGGTTATCTAAAGGCTTTTCAAGGTCATGACAGGGGATGTTACTGTAAGTGATGGCATGGAATATTCAGTCTGAGATCAGATGAGTGGACGCTCATTTGGAGGGTGACAACACTAAGAACTAAATATTATTGTTGCTTATATCAGTGGGTGTGAACCCTGGAAGGCCATGGAAACACTTCCTCATAGATGTTACATTACTGTGTGTAAACACTTCAGTTAGATTCAACCATAGAGAGAATAGAGAAAGGGGAAAGTCCATAATTCCATTGAATATAATACTGAAATAATTTAGAAAATACTGAAGTGGTTGTCTTAGAACTTATAAGTAACCTGATGCAGACCCCAGCTTGTGGGGTCCGCCACATTAACAATGAGATACAAGACTTTCACACAGACCAAGTCCTGTGGAGGAAAAGGGCGAGCGGCTTTGCTGTCAAGAGGAACCAAAAGCCACAGCCTCTGCCATGACAGGCCTTTATTTTTTTTCTGGGCACATTGCATGATGGTCCTCATTTACTATGCACAGGTTTGCCTTAGGTGGTTACCTTTTACAAAGGAGTGGATGCTGCTAATCACATCACAGAAGAAGGATATTAGCAAATGCAAAGGGAAAAGTGGTTGAACCGGTTACACTCCACACTGGGGAGTTTTAGCATGGATTTTAGGAAGTTACAGTAAGCACTTGCTGTCTCAATTCAGGGTGAGGGAGTTTTAGCAAAAGCAAGTCTCAAAGCAGCCTAGGTACCTTGCAGGCCTGATTCCCCACGGGAGAACCTATCTGTGGGTGTGGGTCCTGTGCATCTCTGAATGGGAGCTGGGCCCACACCACACAGAATGGTCTCCTACAGTCACCAGTTTCAATTTTCTCTCAGGAAACATGAGGTCTTGGGATAGAAATTACTTCAGAAAGAGAAAGCTTTTTATTTGCAGATCTGAGCTTGTGGCTATGAAAATCATACATACCTTGTATTTTTGTGAAAGGACTGAACTAAGCAGAATTTGAAACAAATGGGATTTAATGAATTTATTGAGAAATACAAAGCCACACCATTTCAGAAATTGATTGTGTTTGTTTGTGGTGAGGAACTATTACATGCCTTACCCAATTAGAACCCTTTTGGTCCTCTGGAGATCCTGGACTTGACCATTACCATTGAATGTTGAACTGTGCCTATCCAGCTTCCCCTGTGCAGCAGGCACTTAGCCCTCTGGGTTCTTGTATTTGGTGGATCTCTGACCAGGTGCTGGTTGCCTCCAGAAAAAATGGTGGGATCAGGCCACTGTGCCAAATGATTAAGCTGTCCAATTACTCTTGGTATTCAGCCCATAACATTGGACATGATAATGGATGTGTGAAACAAATTCATTTGTTAATTAGTGTTTTTGTATTGATGTAGAGATCTCACCCAAAAGAAGTATTTAAAATAATCCATGAGATTATGATACCAACAAAGGTACAGAGCACCATTCATGTCATGCTTCTCATTTGATAAGTACCCATGAGAAATATAAAAGTAAGTTGCAAATGCTCTTAGATTAATTGGGTGAAATAATCATACAGCCCTGGTTGGTGTGGCTCAGTGGATTGAGTACTGGCCTGTGAACTGAAAGTTTACTGGTTTGGTTCCCATTCGAGGCACATGCCTGGGTTGTGGGCTGTGTCCTTGGGTGAGGGCATGCACAAGGCAGCTGATTGATGTATCTCTCGCTCATCAATGTTTCTCTCCCTCTCTTTCTCCCTCCCTTTCCCTCTCTTTAAAAATAAACATAGAAAATCTTTTAAAAAGTTATCCTACAAATGCCAAGAATGTGGCAAAAAAAAAAAAACATGCCTGGAGTGATGTAAAAATCTCAGAAGGAGTTGAATCATGAACAAACTGGTTTGTAAGCATATTAACAGACAGCCTTTATTAAATCTACTTAACAATTTCATGAGGAAGATTTATATACACCAATAGGTGAGAAAACTGAGATGAAGAGAATAATTTTTTTTAATATTATGTAACCAGTGAAATTATAGAACAGTTCTTTGTTTTGTTTTTAACCATTAAATCTGGGCTCTTTTACTTTAGCACCTTTCTGTGTAGACTTTATACCACCATGTTTGGTGGTTTGGACTCCTTCCTGTTCTTATTGGTGCTCCTGATAGGTGAGGTTGCTTTAGATAGACTTATGTGAATAATATCAAAGTTTTCATTTACTTTTTTCTTGGCTAGACTGTGGTGTAGGGAGGGAACTTTTGGGTGCTGAATTAGGGAAACAAAATTCCCATTTATATTTGCTTATGTCAGTGGTTTTCAGCCTCTGGTATACATGACAATCACCTGGGAAGCTTATAAACCTTAATGATACCTGGGACCCACTTCAGCCGAGTTAAATTGTAATTCATGGGGGTTGAGCCTGAGCATTTAAAAATGATCCTAGGTGATCCTAGGTGGCAATTGCATTCTTTCATGGGATTGCATGGAAAGTATTCCACGGATCCATGCATGGGAGAATGTGGTGTGGTAAGATTATTTAGGTGGAAATAGAAGGCTATTCCTGGGTTTCCAATGTCCCTTCTTCATCTTTCCTGCCATAAAAAAAGTCCACTCTTGTCTGCATCAAGGCCAAAGCAAAGGCCAGTGTCCAGAGCTTCTGTTTCAAATTAGTGCTTAGTTCTTTAGAACCTGTATAGTCTGCCAGTCTGCCGCAAGCCCCAGGTGGCAGCTAAACCTGTGTGACTGCCACCGAGAGAACAAGAAAACAAACAGGGCGGACAAGAGAGAAGGGATTTGTTCCATTGGGAAGGAGATACTTTTTCAAAATAACCAATCAGCTTCCCAACCTTTCATGGGCTTACACTGGGCCTGCCTTCTAGCCAATCCAATCTTTCCCCAGGCTGGACTGACAGGCCTCTATGGTTGCTATCTTGGCTCTTATTGTACATGCCTCATAGAAACACCTCCCCCTTCCCCATTTTGACTTACAGTTGCTTACCTCCCCTCTTTATCATTCTGTCCCTTCCCCCAGTGATCTGCAGAAAACAGACTGGTGTTTCCCTGGGAAGTGTGTGAAGCTGTAGCTTCCCGGTGAGTGAAACAGACTCATGCTCCCCAGTTGATTATACTTAATAATGTTTAATTCCCTTTGCTCTCTTCTTTTATTATCTAGCCATCTATGCTAACAGGCAGGCTAAGAATCACCGGCTTAAGCTAACATTTTAACACACTGAAAATCAGATTCTACAGGAGGAAGCAATTAACACAGGTGCTAAGTTGTGCTAAGCAATCTGTGATATCAAAACAAGTAATCATCAGTAGGAGGTAAAGAAATGAACTCTAATCAGTCATTAAGAAAGACCACTGGGATCTGTACTTCAGGATATTATTTCCGGAACTTGAAAGATGAATAAGCTCTCGGTTTTATTGTAGTACTGGAATTGAAATTTCTTATTATTTCTGATTTTTGAAATGAAGAGAAAATAAATGAGGAAACTGTGTGGGGACTGATGCTTTGGAAGTTTCCCATGCTTTCATATTTGTGAAGCAAAGCATTCGATCACGAATGAATGGGGTGTCTGCATATCAGTAGAACTGCATTTAGAGAGGGAGCCTCAAGTACCAGACTCATGCTCAGTGCTGAGGGGCACAGTGAATACAATTCCTGCCTGAGAGATATTTATACTTTATCTGGAAAGACCCAACATATTTCAGGGGTGACCTTAAAGCCACATGGCTGACTCCATAAAATACATTTAAAATTAACTCCTTAATGTCATGCCTTGTGGTTAAAAGGGTGGTATAGTTAATCATGGTAGGACACTCAAAATTCTAAATGAGAGTTACATACCTCAGATGATATCATATAATTGTGAAAAAAAATAGCTTAACCATCAACTCTTCTTTCTCTTATCTGTGCCTCCATTGAATACTAACTCATGTTCATTTTACCTTTTCGATATTACTAAATTTATCCTCTTCTCTTTATGTTTAGTGTCTTTAGTTTAGACATTTCTTTCCTGGTCTAAAGAAATAGCCTTGTTATTTATTTCACTGTCTCTGGTTATATTTTGCTTGCTTGTTTGTTTTGTTGACTGGGTTCCACTTATAGGTAAGATCATATGGTATTTGTCTTTCACCACCTGGCTTATTTCACTGAAGTAACCAGTGGGGAGGGGGGTGGGGATAATGAGAGAAAGAAGGAGAATGGTCGTCAAGGAATATGTATAAAGGACCTATGGACAAAACCAAAGAGGGGAAGGAGTGAGGGTGGGAGGTGGGGGTGGGGCAGGGAAAAGTGGTAGTCAGTAAATGGAGACAACTATACTTGAACAACAATAAAAAAAAAAAAAGAAGGAAAGAAATGGTCTTGTACCTGCTTCTAGCCTTTTTGAATTCTAGTCACTCCCAGCCTAGAGAAGCCACAAGAGGACTCCCCACTGTCTGGTGGAAAAGGTTTAAGATCTAAAGCATGGAATACAGCCTTACTACTCCAAGTATAATTCTCAGACTAGCCTCATCTGGCAGTTCATTAGAAATACAGATTCTCAGAGGTTCTACTTCACACCTATTGAACCAGAACCTGCATTTAACAAGACCCCTAGATTGTTGGTGTACACAATAAAGCTTAGGAAGTACTTGAGTATTACAGGTCTTTTATGATGTGGCTTCCACCTACTTTTCTTCCTTTTCTCTCCTGGCCATTGTGTGTTCCAGAAATATCAAACATACTTCGGAGGGATCATCCTTTTCAACTCTGTCCTCTTAACAAATACCAGCTTGGTCTTTAAAGATCTCTCTCTGGAGCAATTTCCTTTGTGAAGTTTTCCCTATCATTTCCCAGACAGTGAATCCTGCCCTTGTTTGAAGACTTTCATTGTTCATGGAAAACTGTAGTGTTCAAATTACATATTTACCTGTTGCTTTCATCTGCCAGACTATAAGCATCTGAAAGCAGGGCTTATGTGTTTTTCATCTCAGTTTCTCTGGTTTGCTGTATAGGTCTCTTGCACAGGGCACCCAATCAGTATTTCAAATTTATTGCTCAGAATTTGGTGTGATAATAGTTTTTATTTGTAGATGTAATTCTGCTTCAGCTTCTGAGATGGTCATGTCTGAAGAAGAGGAGTTTTAAGCTATCCCAGTCCTTATGAGTTAAAGGTTAGCGTTTATTTTCTTCACTAAAAACCAGGGAGTATGCATTTATTTCCTATGTAATTGCATTCCCCTGTATTCACAGTGCCTTTATTTTGGCCCAGCCTTCTAAATTGTGCTTCTAAGTTGCATAACTTGGGGGTCTAGCATGGCTCCAATACCAACAGATACGTGGGAAAAGGCCTGCCAGGGTTCATCTGTTCCCACCATCTTCAGGGCTGGCAGCCCTTTCTCCTTTCTTGCTAACCTTGGACACAAGAGACATTTGCCAGTTTCTTTATGGCTTCATCTGCCTAGATACCCTCCCTCTGGCTTTTTCTAAGGTTCTCTGCCTGTTGTGTTTCCTTTCTTTTTACTTCCTCCATACACAATCCAAGTTTTCCTAAGGATAGGATTTAGCAAATAAAAAATAGAGGATGCCCAGTATTTTTTAATATAATTATGTTCCAGATTTTGCACGGGTTATACTCATACTAAAGAATGATTTGTCGTTTATCTGAAATTCATTTTTAACTGGGCATCCAATGTTTTATCTGGCAACTCCCCCACAGGCTTAGTCTTTGAAAAATCCACACTCTTTATCTTCCCTGAACTGAGGAAGCAAAATAGTTGGAAATTTGAAAGAGAAAGGGAAAAATCCTGCCAGACACAGTAATACATTAAGATTTCATGATATTATCCAATCAAAATAACTACAATGAGTATATATAAGGCATTATTTTCAAGTAAAAGAAAAATCTTTATGGTATATAGAAACATTGGTGATCTTTTTATGAGTAACTTGTATTTTTAGGTACATTGGTTTCATTAAAGTTGAGAGGCCGGAGACAGTAGCACTTAAGAGTGCAAGTAATGGAGTCAACCCCTCAGGTCCTAATACTAACTCCACCACTAATCGTGTAATGACAGGCCTGCCACTTTTTTCCTGGGCCTCTGTCTGCCTCCTCATTTGTAAATGGAGATAGTGATTATATCTACAAAACAGGGACTTTTATGAGGATTAAATGTTACCTGCCATTACTATCCCTACTACTCTAGGACTAAACAATTATCTCTAGTTGGTGTGCTGTGCACGTTCACAGGAAGCCAGGAAGCACTTTTACATTTGAAAAACAGTGCATTTGAGAAGAATGGTATGGTTGGAGCAGGACTTTCTTTCTTTACTTTTCTCTTCTTCTTCTAATTAAATTATAGTTAACATACAATAATATATTAGTTTCATGGAGTGGGATTTTATTTTTTTGTTGTTTTTTTACTTAAATTAAAAAAATATATTTTATTAATTATGCTATTATAGTTGTCCCATTTTGTTCTCTCCTTTATTCCTCTCTACCCTGCACCCACCCTCCCACCAGCATTCCCCCACCTTTAGTTCATGTCCATGGGTCATACATATAAGTTCTTTGGCTTCTCCATTTCCCATACTATTTTTAACTTCCCCTTGTCTATTTTGTACCTATCATTTATGGTTCTTATTTCCTGTACCTTTCCCCTCATTCTCCCCCACCCTACCCCTCTTCACTGATAATCCTCCTTGTGAGCTCCATTTTTGTGAATCTGTTCCTGTTCTCATTGTTTGCTTAGTTAGTTTTTGTTTTTTTTTTTTTTTTAGGTTCAGCTGTTGATAGTTGTGAGCTTTTTGTCATTTTATTGTTCATTGTTTGGATCTTCTTCTTTTTCTTAGATAAGTCCCTTTAACATTGCATATAGTGAGGGTTTGGTGATGATGAACTCCTTTCACCTGACCTTATCTGGGAAGCACTTTATCTATCCTTCCATTCTAAATGGTAGCTTTGCTGGATAGAGTAATCTTGGAGGTAGGTCCTTGCCTTTCATGATTTTGAATACTTCTTTCCAGCCCCTTCTTGCCTGCAAGATTTCTTTTGAGAAATCAGCTGATAGCCTTATGAGAACTCCTTTGTAGCTAACTGTCTCCTTTCCTCTTGCTGCTTTTAAGATTCTCTCCTCTTGAATCTTGGGTAATATAATTTTGATCTGCTTTGGTGTGTGCATCCTTGGGTCCAACTTCTTTGGGACTCCCTGAGCTTCCTGGACTTCCTAGAAGTCTTTTCCTTTGCCAGATTAGGGAAGTTCTCCTTCATTATATTTTCAAATAAGTTTTCAATTTCTTGTTCTTCCTCTTTTCCTTCTGGCACCCCTATGATTCAGATGTTGGAATGTTTTGAAGTTGTCCCAGAGGTTCCTAAGCCTCTCTTCAATTTTTTTTTTGAATTCTTGTTTCTTCATTCTGTTCAGGTTGGATGTTTATTTCTTCTTTCTGGTCCAAATAGTTGATTTGAAACTGGGACCAATTTCCTTCCCTCCACTGTTGGTTCCCTGAACATTTTCCTTTATTTCACTTTGCATAGTCTTCATTCTTCCTGTATTTCCTGACCATACTTAGCCCTTTCTGTGAGCATCCTGATTACCATGGTTTGAACCCTGCATCTGACAGGTTGGCTCTGTTTTCAGCTTAGTTCTGTTTTTGGAGTTTTGACCTCTTCTTTCATTTGGGCCATATTTTTTTGTCTCAGTGTGCCTGTTATGTAGTAAAGGGAGGGGCCTTAGGTATTCACAAGGGCAAGGCAACCCACTTTTCTGCATTGTGGTGCTGTATGTGGGGGAGGGGTCCCAGAAGGAACAATGCTGCTCGCTGTCCTCTTGACCAGCTTTCAGTTACTTCCCCTGCTACCCACAAATTGTGGAGTGGGACTTGTGTTGGTGTATTGATAAAAATGTATTTAGCATCTTTATCAAAATAAAATGTGTTTAAGTGGAAATGTTTTTGCTTTGTAAGAAGTATACTGAGAATAGAGTGGAGGAAATAGAGTTAATGACACCAAGGCTCTATGGTTATATAAAACTTATTTGCCAAATAAATTTTTAAAAAGACACATGTGCTGATAAAGGAGTATTTTATAAATTTTAAATGCATACTAAAATGTATTTAGTTGAACAATTAAAAAATTAGGTTAGTAAGTGCCATTTATTTCAAATTTTAGAAATTTAAATACATCAGTAATCCCCCATAGTTATAGAAGTAAAGGCAGTGAAGATAATAAATACAATAGGGAACAAAAGTCCAAAAATATATACACAAACACTATAAATATTTTGTGATACACTATAAAATATGTGATATTTTAAATAAATATATAGTATATAAACAACTAGTAAATAAAACAGATATACAAAACCAGTTAGCTATCTTATACAATTTTTTTACCTGATTTCATCACTGAACTTGGTCTTGTAAATATAAGTTATTTTAATGCAAAATAATACAGTAGTGCGTGAGTTTTGAAATTCATGGCTAGTATACAGGTGAATTTGATCACTATATTCTAAATGGTCTGCTTAATTTTTTAGCAAGTAACAAAATTAGTAAGAATTTTCACAAGACAGTGTATCGAATGGTCATGATTTTGTAATACTAAAAAATAAAAGTGGCTATTATTATTCAATGTTTTTGTTAAGTGTTAATACCTTAACACATTCACTTATTCATTTATTTAGTTATTTGATCAGTCATGTAAGTGTCATTGAGGACATTATAGATACTATAGTTCAATAGCTTACAGAGCTCAAAATGTAATGGGGATGGTGATAATAAACACACAAATTGAACACACACATATAATTGAAATTGTGATAAGGAAAATAATGTGTTTTGATTACAGGTAATAGTCTATTCTAAGGATTAGTGATGAGGGCAGACTTAGACATAATACAGAGGTAAGAAGTGTTATACTTGCTGTTCAATATTCTATTTTTCATCAGAAACCAGTGAGGAAGGTTTTATTATATTAACTTTACAGTTGTAGAATATGAAACCTAAAGAAATTAAACATACCAAGCAATGCCACTATGAAATCAACTTGTGGTGTGGGAGAGCATTTTTATGTGGACACCTTGGCTGTTTTTACAGCTTACTCACTAGCATCATTTCTGTCAGTTGGGGTTTGTGTAATACCAGAGTAGTCTGGAGTGATTTCTGGAGGTCAAAGTCACCAGTTGTCCACAACTAGTAGTAACAGGCTCCATTCAATCTTCTTTCCCATCTTATATACATTTTAGAATATTTGGAGCAATGCACACATGAATGTGCTTTAGTATCTTTCCCAAACATGAATTTGGTTAGCTGAGCTTTTGGGAAGATGGGAAGAACAAAGTTCAAGGTCATTGGTGCTGCCAAGCTAGCACCTTGGGTATGGTGATTACTATGTAGGGCAGATCCATGTGCTTGGACAATCAATCAATGGGACAGTTCATAGAATCAAGATCCCATAGAGGGGAAAAGTCCCCAGACAGGAATCTAACCAAGATGTGCACCTGAATATGTGCTCATATCTCATAGATTTAGAGATGGGCCTCAGAGCATGTACAACTAGGACTGTAATCTTTTCTGAAAACTGTCTTGTCTGCTTTAATGCAAGTCTGAATAGGTGACGAAGTCCCAGTGTTTTCTCTGTATTGCAGCATTATCAGTGTATTTATCTTAGATAATTTCTTAAATGGGAATTTTTGATTTTCCACCATGATTATAAACAAAAAGAAAAACCCAATCAAGTATGTCTAATTGAATAGTGTGTCTTGTTGAATCCAGAGGAAACAGAATAATTAGTTTAAAAGGACTGTTGGCTGTAAACAATCTGAGTGTCAAAGGATATATCTGGGGAGGTTTTGGGGTATGTGACTATGGCTGACAATAGAGGACTTTGCCCTCCTCTTTCCTATAGGTAAGGAGATTGAGAAGGAACTGCTGATACTTTGGCCAGAACACTTAACCCCTGTGGAGAAGTCACTTCCATGGTAGAGTGCCATCCTGCTGCCACACTGAGGGCCATCCCAACTATTTCACAGCCATCCAGCCCACCGAATTGGCTTACATTCAACTAAGACATCTTCATCTTAATGATGAAATAGCTAATTAAATCCTTAGGGCCCGAGGTGAGTCTTAAAAACCTTCTAAACCTTCTTGTTAGTCAAGGGCAGAGGCCAGTGGGATTTAGACTACAACTGGCCTTGAGAACTGAAAGACCACTTATCAATACAGTGTTTAGGGCAATTTAGGGTTAGTTAGTAGAGTTCCCTGTGTCACAGTGATTTTGGACCTGGGGAAGTTGAATATTAAAAAAGTAGCAAATTCCACCTCAAGTCACCTTTAAGTAGATATAAATCTTAAATACAAGTTACTTTTCTTCTCAGTAGGAGGCTGGTAAAGATTGCTAAGGGGACTTCCATTTATAAGGAACTGGTGTAAAAGATCCTAGCAGCTATTGTTTCTGGTAATCAGTTTTTTCTCTACTATCTTGAAATGACTTTCATGGAAGTTCATAAACAGGTTTACAGTTATTTTATGGCTTGCTGTTTAATAGTGCCTCCCTAGTCTGAATTTTGCTCAAGATATTTTACGTTACCATCAGGGCTTAATTTACTGGCTCTATTAGACATGGCTACCAAGTTAGAGAAAGCATTGAAGCTGGTGTTTTCTTACTGAGTAAAGTAATCCACTGTTTTTAAGTTCAAATCTGTTACCTTGCATTTGGAAAGAGCCAATTCTATATTTTTTCAAGAGGGAATAAAATAAAATATGTTTTAATTCTAGTACCTAACCTAGTAGCTGGTATATAGTAGGCACCTAATGAACATTTGTTTTTTGACAATTTATTTGAAAATATATTGGTTGTTGCTTACTTTGACCAGACACATGTCTTACACATAAATTCCATGTAGTCAGTTCTCATGCTTCTACGGATGAATGACTGACTCTACTCAAAGCCACTGTTATCTATAGAGAAAATAACTATACATAAATAATGGTAGAAATACGTGGAATAAGGCAAATGTGTGATGGCTAAAAGCAGTTTAGTTAAAATGCTCAGGAGGAAAATATTAATTCTATCTTAAAGCAATAATGATAAACTTCATCAAAACAGTTATTTCTGTATCCCTGAAAAGTATGTTATCAACTTTAGAGTGCTGTGCCTAAGGGTAAATGACATCAGCCACCTCTCTGTGACACCAAGGCTAAAGGAAATCTTTAATATTGGAACTGTTCCTGTTCGTTTCCCCAACATCATGAAAGGTTGAAAACTTTTATATGTTTTTAATCACAGAACTTCTTCATCTTGAGTCTGAGCTTCAATTAAGCTGACCCAGATGCTCACAACAGCGGTCACTTTCTCCACAGAATAATGGGAGCTGTTAAAAGAAGAAAGCAAAGGAGATGAAGAGGGAAAAGGAAGGAATAGAGGCAGAGGGAGAGTGATTCCTTTTTATAGTGACTTCTAGAATTTTCTAAATGGACAACAATGGTGGAGTGTTATACAGAATTTGAAAAACTGATACAAATGAAAGTTATGTGAAAGCAGGGTCAATTATTCCTGATCTAATGCTAAAGGAAATAAAGCCAGATTCTAAAAATATACACAAAAAAACAGCAACTATGGTGAAATACATACAAGAAACTTTGTGTAGTGATGTTGGAGAGAAATATACAAAAGCACTAACAACAATTGCTTTAGTTTGAAGAGACAGTTATTTTTTAAAAATAATTCAACAATGATTGCATTTTAATTATGAAGATAAACTTGATATATGTAAAATAGTTTTGACATTTAGGAGAGAGGCCTTACAGGGAAATGGAGTCCCTTTGAGACTGCACCTAGGGGGCGGGAGATTTGTTTAAACATTTGTTTATACATTTTGTCATAGATCCTGGAGAATTGCTTCAATTCCTAATCATGCTGTGCTGCTGTTTCCACCTGATATGCACCTACAATACCAAAGCGTTTCCTGAGAATGTTCTGAAACAGTTCTAGTCTTAGCTGGGCAAGGTCATGTGGTTCAATGCTGGATCCATGTCTCATTGGAGTCAAGTTAAGGGGAACACAGCTGGTTGTTCCTGAAAGCACCACATCATAGTGGTCAGAGCACAACCAGTTCCTGCCCTGCCCTGGTGAATACCTAGGGCTGTACCCCCCTACAACCTATCAGCTGCACTGAGACAAAGAATTAGGGCCCAAATGAAAGAACAGAGCAAAACTTCAGAAAGAGAGCTAAGTGATGAGGAGATAGCCAACCTACCTGATGGTGAGTTTAAAGCCCTGGTAATCAAAATGCTCACAGAAATGATTGAGCTTGGTTGAAAAAGGAAAGAACAAATGAAAGCTACCTAAAGTGAAATAAAGCAAAATATTCAGGGAACCAACAGTGACAGGAAGAAAACCAGGACTCGAAATCAACAATTTGGAACAAAAGGGAGAAATAAACATCCAACTGGAACAGAATGAAGAAACAAGAATTCAAAAAAATGAAGAGAAGCTTAGGAATGTCTGGAACAACCTTAAACATTCCAATATCTGAATATAGGGGTGCCAGAAGGAGAAAACAAGAGCGAGAAACTGAAAACTTATTTGAGCAAATAACAAAGGAAAACTTCCCCAATCTGGCGAAAGAAATAGACTTCCAGGAAGTCCAGGAAGCCCAGAGAACCCTAAAGAAGTTGGACCCAAAGAGGAACACACCACAGCACATCATCATTAAGCTATCCAGGATTAAAGATAAAGCGAGAATCTCAAAAGCAGCAAGAGGAAAGGAGAGAGTTGCCTACAAAGGAATGCCCATAAGACTATCAGCTGATTTCTCAAAACAAACCTTACAAACAAGAAAGGGCTGGAAAGAAGTATTCCAAGTCATGAAAGGCAATGACCTAAATCCAAGATTACTCTATCCAGCAAGGCTATCATTCAGAATGGAAGGGCAGATAAAGAGCTTCCCCCATAAGATCAAGTTAAAGAGTTCATCATCACCAAGCCCTTATTACATGAAATGTTAAAGGGACTAAGAAATTGAAGAAGATCAGAAACTACGAACAGTAAAATGACAACAAACTCACAACTATCAACAAATGAACTAAAAAAAAAAAGAAAGAAAGAAAAACAACAAAAACAAAAACTAAGCAAACAACTAGAACAGGAAGAAAATCAGGGAAATGGACATCACATGGAGGGTTTTCTGTGGGGAGGAGGAGGGGAAGAATAGGGGGAAAAGGTACAGGGAAGAAGAAACATAATTGGTAGGCATAACATAGACAGGGAGAGGTCAAAAATGGTATAGGAAACAGAGAACACGAAGAACTTATGTGTACAACCCATGGACAAGAACTAAGTGTGGGGGGGGAATGCTGCAGGGTTGGGGGGTGCAGGATGGAGGGGGAATAAAGGGGAGAAAATTGGGAAAACTGTAATAGCATAATCAGTAAAGTATACTTTAAAAAAGGCATAAAAAATGAATGAGTTGCAGAAAGTGATAATGGAAACAAGGAGGTCAATTAGGACACTATTCCTTAAGTGCATTTCTATGTTTTGGGTCCCTTCAGTAGTTGTGGAGATGGCCTGATTTTGCTTATTTCTGAAAATTGATTTGATAGGCTTTGCTCCTTGCTCCTGTAGCAGAAACTCTCCTGAAACTGATTAGGCAAGGGGGTTGAGATTTTCCTTCTTAAACCAATTTATTCATTTACAAGTAGATGTGAAAACTGCCTTGGAAGGGTTACATTCTATCTAAACTTTCATGATTTTCAGATAATTATAGAATTATTATAGAGATATAACAACTTCTACTTCCTAAATTTATGAAAACCGAACATCAGAGTGATCAAGTGATTATGAACTCTCTCTTTTAAATGTAGTTATAATTTTAACCATAATCCCTCATCAAAATTGTATAGATCCTTTTGGAATTATTTAGAAATGAAACTCAGTAATCAGAATTTCACTTTGCAGATTGGGTTAATCTTCTGTTTTTCAAGTGAATTGGGATTAAGCTAAATTATTCTCACTTGATCTTAAAATAACTACTTTCCCTCCCAAAAAGAACATGCATTTAAGTTGAAAATCTTTTGCTTCTGTTTCTGCAGATGCTCTAGTTTGAGCATATGGTGATCATAGTTACCACCCGTGCTGCAATTCTTGCAAACACTGGGAGTCTGAGACCAAATGTCAGCTCCAAGTTTGATATATATTGCCTTCAGTAACTCTTTCATATAACCTTCTCTCAACCTTAAAATAGCTTGAGATTTGTCTGAGTGTTCATAAAAAAGTCATTATACTATTTATGGTAAAGAAAGGTATTTGAGCAATTGTGATGACTTGTTTAAATTCTAGACTATTATACTTTTCCTTGTCATCTTGGGGCTTTCTAAGCCACTAACTTCTCTCCTTTAGATATTATAACACTTTTTGGGGGTATTTTATTATTTCCACTTTTATAATTTCATCATCTTATGTGAGTTTAAAGTCATTTACAAAAAGGGAAAGAGTAAAAGATTCTCCTTAGGCTCCAACACATTTAACTGTTAGTATTGAAATACTTTTATGCTGTTCTTATTTTATTGTACCTATTAATATTTATGTATAGTTAAATTCCATTATAATATTTTCCAGAGACCAAGCTTTAATATTATAGGCAGAACAATGTGAAATGTATAATACAGTGGATGTTGAAGCAATTTACAATAGTTAGCCTGCAGGTAAGACTTTTTTTAGCATAATACACCAAAAAAAAAAAAAAAAACCTCTCGTCTTATTCAACAAAGTTGAAATAGCCACTATAGCCAAGTAGGTTTGAAGAAAAAAATGGTTATAAGTTTTAAAGGGAAGGGTGGAATAGAATTAAGGGCTGAAATGGAATACATTTGACTTGTTATTTATGGACTTATTTTAATCAGATATTAAAAATTTTTATAAATTACTAAAGGAGTATGTGTAGATACATTCCAATTAGTTGATGCTTTTGTCTTCCTTCATAGATTTTGAACATGAGACATAGATGTATTAAATAGCTTGTCCCAAGTTGTTTAGCAGTGAGCCACTAAAGTAACTAATGTAAATAACAAACTGTTATTTTCTTGCCCTTAATTTTGCCATTATGTATTTGTAGAAATGCAGGCAAATGGCTTATATGAACTTGGCTCATACCAGGTCCTCAGTAGACACTATTGAGTGACTGAAACACCAAGCCTCAGTTTTCTTAAGCCTAAAATTGCCATAATAAATTCTACTCAGATAATGAGAAAAATACATGATTCATGTGAAGATATTTGAAAAAGCTTGATGAGATGGCAACAAAAGTCCCTTAGGGATTTAGAATTCTGGTTCTAGAGCTCACTTGCCATAGGATTTTAAAAGAATATAAAATAAGAGAAGATGTGTCCTTTAGTGGTTAGTCAATATGTGGCTGTAAAAGAGGAAGATAGAAACCATCATAAAAGTTATGGAGAAGGAAGAGAGGCTGTGCAGAAAAGGCTGCCCATGGGAAGGGCACAGGGTGACACAAGCAAGGCTCACAATGTGCTTGGACACGGCCCTTCTCAGCAGTGGGGTGGGGGCAGGGTCCTGTCATGCCTTTGCTTTTGAGTTCTGTGGCACTCTGCTTCCATTTCTGCTTTTAATCTGAACTTCTTTTTTTCCTAAAGAAAGACATCATATCATTTCATTGAGGCTGTGGGTTCAATGGTTGCTTAGTGTGCTGCCTTCATATCTCATTGCCAGCATATGGTCTGTGGTGAATGACCCTTCCATTATTTGCACAGCTGTTGAGTAATATTTCGTTAAAACATTACATGCACAATTATGTTCAATTATATAAAATGAATCTATTTTACCTAATGCTTATTCTCTGGGGTTTATTCATCTTTAAGTTACAGGAAGTTTTAGTACAGAGTAGCAGATGGCACACCACGATGTTTGCCAGCTAATAAATTTAAATGTCATGGCATGTTAAATTTTTAGCATACATATCTACATACTTTAGTCAAATGCCTCAAATCACTTTTGAAGGACAGGAACGACTGTAGCAAACTTTGCATCTGTATCCTTTGGTGTGATGAAGTGACTTTGGAGTGGAGAGCAAGTGGCCTTAGACCATGACATTTTCTCCTTTGTGCTTTGGCCTGACTTTCTTCCCCAAGGACACTACCTGTCAGAGGCGCTTTTTGTGACATTGCTCTCTGTCCTTTCTCTAATACTACTGTTCCAGTTCCCTGTTCTTGCCAGAGGACAGCAGCACCACCTTCACTTCTCTCCCCCAGCCCCATTTCCTTGCCCTGGCTGGACTGACTGTGAGCTGCTGGCATTGCAATGATTCCAGAAAACACTTTAGTGGTGCTGTAGTAGCACTGCCTGTTTAATTGGCATCCTGTCACTTTGGAAATGTTCTATTGGCTCAAGCTTTGGTTCAGGAGGCAGGTGTTTGTGTTTGATGTCCATACTATGGGACGGGACAGGTATGGACGGTCCCTCTGTCACTGAAAATGTAGTCTGCCTTTTAACCAACGACTCCCTCCTACCTTCTTCCCTGAATGGAAATATCTCTCACTTCCAGTCTGCCTTTCTGGAAACTTGGTATTCTTATGTTTTTAAGGCCATCTGTTCTGAAACTGGCCAATAGGACTCAGAGTTCATTTCCTTGAGACTCAGACTTCACTTTTTATTTGGATCTTGAACTTCCATCTGAGCATCATGCTTTTGAAATCATCCTGCTTTCTGCCTTTGGATTTGACAAATTCCTGTCCACCTCTGATTTCCTGAGCTGCAAGTCTCTCAAGCTCACATTGCCTTTGAAGTGCACCAGAGCATCCCAGAGAAGCTCAGGTTCATGCTGTAATCGATAATAACACAGCTGAGCCCCAAGCCGTGCTAGACAGTTGGCCTGCTTTGAAAGTCTATCGCTGTTCTCTTTCCATCTCTAAGATCCTCTACTGAGAAACTTCATTATGAGAACTATGTTATATGAAGAAGTGTACCGATCGCCCTTTCTATTGAACTATTCACCTGTTCTTGTTCATGGATTATAAAGCAAGTTAGGAAAATGGGACAAATTTCGGATTGGAAACCTGGTGCTGTCCCATGCTGCCTTTCTAAACTTGGCCAAGATTTCTCTCTCTGGGCCTCAGCTCCCTCATTTGTAAAATGGGGATAATAAATTTTACTTCAGGAAAGTGTTGTGGAAATTAAATGAGATAAAAATCATGCAAAGCCCTCACCATGGTGCCTGACACAAACACAAAATAAATAGTAGCCATTATTACAATGGGATGAAGTTCATTGGGAATTAGAGTTTATTTTTTACTAAGTCAATATATTAAGCTAACAGTAATAGCTAATATTTATTGAGCAGGTATGCATGGCCCCTACTCTCATGATGCACACATTCTTCTGTGGAGTCTACCCTCTAGAATTTCTGCAGGCACCTCATGAGTTGACTTCTGGGGTATGAATGCAGCTGTGCAGGATGGGGAGGAACACCAATCCAAGCGCAGATGTGGTTCTGCCACTTATTCTTGAATGATTTTAACAGCTCACTTATCCTCTGCTTTTTGGTTACCTTATTTGCTGCTAATGAAAATAACACCTTCCTTTGGTGACATGCTTGATAAGGAGTAATACTGCTTCCCGCCCCAATTCCTTCCTTTACTTTCGCACTGCCTTTTCTCCACCAAACTGACTTCCAAATTTTGGAAATTCCTGACATAGTGCCGCAAGTTTCTAGACTTTAAGAGGAAATTCCATAGATTTTCAAACAGAGGGATCAAAGTATACAATATCCCGGAAACTAACTGTACCATATACACAAAGAGGACAGAGATTTGACCTTGACCTTATATTAATATCTTTGTCCGATGAATGGTGGTTGAGAATCAAATGCTAGAGGAGAGTAATAAATGCCAAAAGATATTGTTGTCTTCATTAAGCCTGCTTTGGTAAGTCTGCATTTGCAGCTTACTCTGCTCCCAAGTCTTAGCACATGCATTTTATATGTTTTATCTACATTCTAGTCAAGCACTACTGAAGAAGACCGATTATTTTTAATATGAATGGTTGAAAAGAAAACTAAACAGGTACATATCATGGTTTCTTTACTTTTTATTTATTTTTTAAGTCGGCCTGGGTAGCAGCACTCTACATCAGCAATTTCCACCCTTTTTCATCTCATGACACCTATAAACTAATCACTAAAATTCGGTGGCACACCAAGAAATTATGTGGCTGATCTGACAAAAAATAGGTATAATTTTGATTCATTCACACTGGATGGCTATTTTTGTGTTGGCTGCTGTAATTTTTTTTTTTTTTTT